>SNQJ01S0009621.1:177031-224798 GCA_010110895.2 Picea sitchensis | reverse complement strand
GTGGTAGGAGTGATGTGGCAATTTTTAATTCTTTGGTAGTTGTCGAATTAGATGGTGACACGTGGCATTTCATTGGCTTATGGTAAGGTGCCACGTGGCCCAATCATGGGCTGCCATGTGGCACCCCTTTATTGGCTCATTATTGCTATGTAAAACTAATGGAGTCCGTGGGGTTCGACCCCCGGACCTCCCCACCGCACAATACCTTTGCAAAGTCCGACCAACCAACATATCACACCATGTCACTTGATATATATATATATGAGTTTTAAAATATTTATGTTTGAATTATTGTACATTGGCGCGGGGGTTGGGCTGGGGCCTAGCCCCGACCCGTGGTTTCATTGTATTACATATAACCGTGGTATAATATATATGGCATGGGGTTGGTTATATAATATATAACCAATGTTTATATATGGATACGGGAGTTGCATTGCAACGGGCCCAGCCCGCGGTCACATATCTATTACATATGACCCTTATGCTATACGGAAGTTTGTGCGTGGGAATTTTTAACGGTTGGCACGGTTTTGACCGTTGGCCCCTTTTTTCCAAACGAGTGGTCATATGACCCATATGCCCAGGTGCCTAGGCGGTTAGGGGCTGGCGTGCCCTTAACCGTCCTACGGTTTTCACCGTTGGCATGGTTGTGCCCAGTGCTGGGTTTCTACACCATATATTACGTGTGAGCCAGGTTCAAATGAAAAAAGGGTGCATTTTGTAGATGCAGAGACAACAAGCTTGAAGAGGGAGACTTCCAAGAGGCCTAACTTCTTCGTTTTTCGACCGATTGAGGTGTCGAAAGAGCCCAGACATGGGGTTTTTGGACGCTCTGAAGCCATTGGAGCAGTCAGTTTGTCAGTTTGAGCATTGTAAGACATGTTTTTGAGCACTTTGAGCAATTAATAATAATGATCCATTGGAAGCTGGACCAGGAGATGTAGCCCAAGAGAGGGGTGAACTCCTTTATCAAATTGTTGTGTTTATGTGCTTATGTTCATTGATTATGCTGCTGTCTATGAGTATTTTACATAAGTAATCCTTTAATCTATGTGTTGCAAACTGATCCTTTTGCCTTAAACACATAACATTCACTTGCAATAATTTTCAAGTTTTTCAAGTCTTCTTCAATTTTAGATCAGATGAGGTGACCCACTATGCTTTCTCTCTTGGCACTCCCTTAAGATGCAAACTATTCATATGGTATCATGGATGATCATATTTGTGACATTAAGTGGATTGTTAAAGGTTATTAGTAGGAGGATTCTTGTACATTATGCATGGTGCACTCCTCAATGTTATAACAGTGGTCACATGGGTGCCATTTCTATCTCAACATTCCTGAATTGCATTGAAATTTGTAAGTATAGATTGGCACAAATTAGTGCTCCATCATACTAGGAAAATATTTTTTCAACCTTGAGAATTTTTTTTATGGATGATTCTCGTATCCTAGTGCAACAAGTGTGCACCTTCCCAATATGAGAATATAATTTTTGAAGGTAAGAGATATTACAACTTTCAACTATTCAAGCTCCTTCAGCTAAGACATCATGAGTGGGGGTCTAAACTCCACCAAAGTCATCTATGGATTGCACATGGTCCCAACTTCTTTTGAAAACATAAACACCATAAGAGAACATGCCATTAGAGAGACTTGAACCTTGGCAGGGGTAGTTAATAAACCAAAATGATTGATAATTTTAATATTTTTGATAAACATTCATTCCTTTTTTTTCAAAATAAAAAAGGACTTCTATTTTAATCAACTACCAAGTTTCTCTAAACTCTATGACCCAAGGGTGTTTCTGACCCAGGTGGACAGATGGACTCTTAGGCCTTACAAATGCTCTTGTCCATAAAGGAGTCTTTGATATCCAAGCACTGGAGTGGTGAGTAGTGTCTACAAGGTACACTTTTTCTAGGCATTTCTCCCTAAGGGATATCCCATTAGTAGGCAATCCCTAAGGAGGTTTTCTTAGGATTTATTTCCCTCCATTGCTCGAATGTTCTATTTTTCACACACACTTGGTTTTGGGTATATATGCATGCAAATTATCCCCAAGCCCCTTAAGTCCTTAGTCAAGGAAAAATGACAATATATTATGTGAAAACCCTTTGCCACCTTTGTAGTTGGCCTACTAGAAATTTTTTAAAAGCTTCTCTAACCTTTGATATGAACAATGAGATGGAACCAAACATGAAAAATAATAGACATGAAAAGGTAGTGAACATTTTGGAGAAAATTTGAAATTTGATAGCGAGCATCATTTGCTGTGTGATACACTTGTTTACCTTTTCCTTTGAACTCTCTCAATTGGTCTATACCATACATTGAATTCCTAAGATCTCAAAAAATTGGTTTAGTTGGACCATAGACAATTCTTGTGCCAAGATCTATCCAAGTGTATCCTTTTGATCTATTGAAAACACCAAGTTTTTTTCTTTTGATTTTGAAGCCTGAAGCTTCACTCAATATTTACAAGGAGACATTTGTGTTGTCCATTGAGAATTTATCTTCCTAAATAGTCAAGGAGGAGTCTTATCAATGAAGTGGCCATTCACCCTCTTCCTTATAAGTGGAATGCACTTGATCAGTCCCTGGGCCATTCCACTTTGGGGGAGATAACATAGGGATTCAGTGACTCTTACATACAAAATTGGAGTGAAGGAGAAACCTCGATTGATATAAGGGGAAACGTTATTTGAACTTGGTTTGATTAAGTGATGGCCCTTGGTACCTTAAGCATTGTTATGATGAAAGGCCACTACTCTTTTTTATATTACTTTTCAAAATAAATTTTATCAATATTGTGTAAGTCAAAGAGTATATAACTCCCTCTGATACTAATGATTGATGTGCACATGCACATGTGGGGATAGATGTTTCCCAAGAGGGGATATTTGGAGTGGCCATGTAGGTTGGTTAGTTCAAAGGTATTATATTTTCTATTTGGTGAGGATGATCACATTCTTGTACAATACCCATACACAAGGATGGATTAGTGATGATTATAAACATAATATTTATTCAGGTTGAGCCACCATATGTGAGAGGCAATATTATTGTTATGTTTTGATTCCATATTTTTTTCTCTTATTTAATACACGTCTAATTGATTGCATTTTTAAAATAAAAATTTCTAGTTATTGTTTTCTAATTATTTTTATTGATTGTTTTTCATATGTTTATACGTATGTTGGGGAGATGCCTTCCCAACATGATGAGGCGATGGTTGAGGCAGATGAGTTGCATCAAGTGTAGAGACATAGAATTCCACATAGGATAGATCATAGATTCCATCAACATGTGAAGGATCATATATGAATTGATGTCTCACCATGGAGTGGTCCCTATATGAGATCGAGAGATCATGTAGGAACTTGATCTGCTATTGATATGGGTGATCCTTCCTCATGATATGAGTCTATTGATGCATCATGTTGTCAGTTCTATCAACCTACTTGAGAGGTCAATGTATACTCATGATTATTATTTAGATTCATTTTTTGAGGACAATACTCCTCCACCTCCTTCTCTTCCTCCACCTTCACTATCTCCTCTAGCAGCAGATCAAATACCATCTCCTCCATTAGTAGACCAATCACTATCTCTTCCTCTAGTAGCAGAACAACCAACATCTCCTCCTACAACACTAGACTGACCACTGTATCCTCTATCATATTGATCACTATTGTAATATATGGGTGATAGAGGTGGATATTGGTGGCCACTCGCCTATTCCAACTGGCTCATCTTGGTAGTTTTTCAGTTTGGCACTAAACAATTTTTTTAGGGCTCTCCATAGTCAAATTGTAAATGGAGTTAGAGTTCGAAAGAATAATCTGTAGTCCTCAGATAGAAATTTCCAACGGGGTATCAGGTTCCTAAAACAGAGATCGTATGCAAAAGTTATGACCCCAAGAAGTTGATGTACTAACTTACCCCAATGAGGCCCACATGAATTTTGGCACTTCATCTCCTAGGGTTAGGTTTTTGGATGTCTAGGGTTTTGGAATTGATTTTTATTGTAAAAATGATTTCAGAACCTCACTGTACTCATCTTCTTGCGAATGAGCACAACTGTCACATCTCTTCTCAGAGATAAGTTGCCATCATTCTAGCAAGCTTGTTTTTAGTCTGCATTTTACAGTTTCATCATATTTATTTATTGAATAGAAGCCAATTTTACTATATCTCTACTATTTTTTATTGTGTCTTTGTGTTAGTAATAACAATAATTTGTGTTCATTTCATTTTGCTCATAAAAGCTGGATCAATGGTATCAGAGCAATCTGCGCCTTGTTGTTCTTAGCACATGTCCCCAACGAGGTCAGGGTACAAATATTTGGGTCTCAAGCTTGTTTCTCTTGAGGACAAGAGCTCTCGCAGTCCCAAGTGACCTTCCATGGTGGGAGAAAAGAAATATGATAGGATAAGAGATCCTTTCAAATTGTTTCTCTAGGAATCCCTCCTACAACAGAGGAACACGATGATGGATAATTTTGCGCAAATCCTTCGACGAATACCAACAAATGATACATCTTCCTCAAGCAGAGTGCCACCCCCTTCAAGGTACATATAAACTTTTATATTCCTATATTCAAAGGTTAGATAGACATAGATGCTATAGACAAATGGTTGAATATGATAGAAGGGTATTTTTCTGTCCATAACTTTTCTAATAGAGAAAAGATTACTTTTTCACTCCTCAAATCCATCCCCCATGTCAAATATTGGTGGAAGACTTTCTGTGAGCAAAAGGAAATATAGGAACCCTCATTATTTACAATCGCACTCACCTAGGAGTCCTTCAAGTATGATATTAAGGAGAAATACTACCATGTTGGAAGATATGACGACCTATATACAAAATGGACCATACTGCGGAAGGAAAGGGAACAAGCAGTGCCAAAGTTCACAAATATCTTCCATACCTTGCACACCAAGATAGGTATAAAATATTCTGAGTGACATCTAGTGCTAAATCAACACGGCAGGCTGCATAGATACATCCAGGAATAAATGGAGCCTCTGGACATCGCGCCATGGGCGCAACCTAATATGTCGTCAAAATCAAGCAAACACTTAAACAAAAGACACGACAGTTTGGGTCTGGGAACCCCTCACAATAGAAGCAGGGAAAGGGCATCCCTGACCCACAAAATAAAGGGAAAAGAAAAGATGGACAAATTTAGGACAACGAGTCTAAGCCAAAAACAAAGAAGGACAATGGAAATATGAAGAAAGATAATGGGAAGTGGTGTGACTTCCATAAGAGCCCCCGAAATAACACTACCGATTTCCACTCAAATTAGTCTTTGGTGGTTGAGGTGAAATCCTTCAAATCAGATGTGGTTTCTAACTCTGAGTTAGAACTAGAAAAGGGGAGAAAAATCATTGACACAAAACCAAATGCCACCGTTTCTACCACCAAGATCCATCTTGGTGAACTTGATGAGCTAGAGGAAGGTAAACACCTCTTTCATTCATAGATGTGGGTGAAAGGCACCCCGCTGCACTTCATCTTTGATAGAAGTAGCCGAAAGAACCTCATCTCAACGAAGGTATTTTTGAATGTCTAGTCATGCCCTTTGGTTTGACAAATTCCCTAGCAACTTTCATGAGGATGATGGACGATATCTTGCGGCCTTTCACCAATTATTTTGTAGTGGTGTATCTGGATAACATCCTCATCTAAAACAAGACTTGGGTGGAACAATTGCAGCATATTCAACAGGTTCTGCACACTCTGCAACAACACAAGCTATATGCCAACTTGGAAAAATGCTCCTTCGACATGGGCAAGGTCCAGTACCTAGGCTACATTGTTGATGAGCATGGTGTGGATGTGGATCCATCCAAGATCTAGGTAATCTGTGACTGGCCAGCCCCAACCACACTCACTAAGATTTAGATCTTCTTAGGCCTTGCCAATTTCTATCGCAGGTTCATTTTGGGATTCTCCCATATTGCATGGGCCCTCAGCCAAGTAACCAGGGGTGGTGGTAGGAAATTTTTTATGTGGGGCATGTCTCAACAGTAATAATTTGATGATTTGAAGAAATGCTTGTGCTTAGCACCAATGCTTTCATTACCAGACCTAGAACAACCCTTTGAGTTCGAGACAAATGATTCAGACTATGCTATGGACTCAGTTCTCACTCAACATGACCACCCCGTGGCATATCATAGTGAGACACTATCACATTCCATTTGTAAGTACCCTACTTATGAAAAATAAATGTACTCCATTATGTAAGCCTTTTGCCAATGGAGGCATTACATTCTCGGGAAGGAGACCATCATCCATACTAATCATAAGCCTTTGTAGTTCATGCAGACACAAGGTAAATTTCAGAATGACCGCCCTCAGAAGTGGTCCACATACTTGCAGCAGTTCCACCTCAACATAAATTATAAGATAGGAAGAAACAACTGCGTCATTGATTTCCTCAGCTGAACTCCAGTCATGGCACTCACCATGGTGCTAGAATCTGGAGGCCATGAGACCTATGGATGGCCCCAACTCTATGAGAAAGATTCTAACTTCACCACCACCTACCATATGTTGGGTGCAAACACAACTATCACTAATTTCCATCTTCAGGATGGGTTGTTGTGCCATCTGGTCCATCTCTGAATTCCATCAAGTGAACAAGTGAAGCTGATTTGGGAATCCCACTATAGTTGAGTGAAATGACACTTTGGCATTGAACAGACAGTGGCAGTGTTGCAACACTATTTCTATTGGCCAAAAATTTGACAAGATGTTAGGAAGTATATCAGGCCATGCACTACCTACACTATTTCCAAACCACCCACTACGAAACAAGGCCTATGCACCCATCTTACTACTCCTGACAGGGCCTGTAAATCCATCTCAATGGAATACATGTCAGGCCTTCCGTCCACCAAGCAGGGAAATGACTGTGCTTTTTTGGTTGTTGATCACTTTTCTAAGATGACGATTTTGTTCGCCTGCAAGAAGAGAATCACAATGGAGGCGACTGCCAATATATTCTTTGAACGAGTGTGGGTACATTTTGGGATACCACAAACTATTATCTCAGATCGGGAAAATCAGTTCTTCAACACATTCTGGTCGAGCCTCTAGTCATTGTTGGAAAACAAGCTCACCAAATCCACTTCCTTCCAGCTCTACATGGATGGACAAACTGAGGTTGTCAACTGGATGATCGTGCATATCCTGTGCATGTACAATTCCAAGAACCCATGCAAATGGGGTAAGAGTATCTCCTATGTTCAACACAACTACAACAAATCCATACATATCTCAATCGACCACATCCCCTTTTAGGTGGGGTTGGTATTTCAACCATTGGGTCCCATGGATGTTGCACTACCCCTTGCATCCACCTAGGAAGAATCGTCCCTTGCTCAAACTAAAGATGAAAAATCCACCCAATTCATTGAGAATATCCATCACATCCACCAATAGGTTGATGTTATTTTACAGAATTCCAATGCCAAGTACAAGCAATGCCATGATAAACATCAGGTGCCACACAAGTTTCAAGTGTGAGACAAAGTTTGGTTGCACTTGCAAAAAGAACGAATTACATGGCCCAATAAGAATATTTGTCCACTCCTATATGGACCTTACACCATCACCAAGGTTGTGGGGGACAATGGTTTTGAGTTCAACATTCCCCCCTTCCTTGGCTTGCACCTAGTGTTCAATGTGGATCTCCTTTGGCCATATTTTCCACCATTTTTTGACACCTTAGAGATAACAGAACCGTTGAAACCAACAAATATCAACCATGATTTCATGGAAGAGGCATCAAATTATCATATAGTGGACACATTGGTCAATGGAACTCACCAACAAATGATCCATCTTTATTGGGTTGTCAAAGCAGGGAAGCTCCTGCACCAAGGCAAGTGGCTCACCCGGGGTCAAATTCATAAATTTCCTCAATTGGTGGGGGAACTCAACGCAATGGATACCATTGATTCCTAATGGGGGAGTATTGATATAGGTGTATATTGGTTGCCACCGACCTATTCCAACTAGCTCATCTTGGCAGTTTTTCAGTTTGGCAATTTTCCCCTAGTTTTTGGGTCCTGAACTTCCAGGGCTGTTTTGAGGCCCGAAACAACGTTTTTAGGAATCGGCACAGTTAAATTGTAGACATATTTAAATTTTGATGGAATAATGTGTAGTCCTTGGATATACCTTTCCAACAAGCTATTTTGCACCTAAAACGAAGATCATATGCAAACGTTACGACCCTAGGAAGTTTATGTACCAACTTACCCCAACAGGGCCCACATGACTTTTGACGCTTCATCTTTTAGGGTTAGATTTTTGGATGTCTAGGATTTTGGAATTCATGTTTATTTTAAAAAGGCTTTCAGAGCCTCCTTGTACTCATCTTCTTGCGTATGAGCGCAATAGTCACATCTCTTCTCAGAGATAAGTCGCCACCATTCTAGCAAGCTTGTTTTCAGTCTGCACTTTACAGTTTCAACATATTTCTTTATTGAATAAAAGCCAGTTTTACTGTATCTCTGTTATTGTTCATTGTGTCTCTATGTTAATAATAATAATAATAATATGTTCATTTTGTTCTAATCATATAATATGGATCAATGGGATTGAACATGGAAGTTACTAGTAGGGCACGTACACAACATAATATATAGAAAATTGGTCTACAATAATATACAAGCATGCATACATAGAAGGAGATAGAGGATAAAAGTAGTAGTGGAACCAACATTAGGTAGTATTTTATTATAATAGATCAAGCACCACTTTCTTCCATTTTTTACATCCATGAGCACATCTATTTATAGATTGATATTAGTGGCAGGTAGTTACAACTTCTCTAACTACCTTGGTCAATTGAATTGTCTCGACGTTCAACCAAATTGAATACTTAGTCAACTTGTATCCATAATGGAATGACATATTACATTGGTCAAGTGATTGGCCTAGCTGAATAGACCCTCCAACATATCCCCCACCCTCAAATCCTTCTTTTTCTTGAAGAAGAGGTAGATTGGAGTCATAGTAGATTCCAAAAATTTGAAATGCCAAAATTTACAATAAATGTGTTTAAGAGTGTTCTATTGGAATGCTTGCTAGTGGCATTGGAACCGTTGGAATTGAGTCCACTAGTGCTTTTAGAACTAACTTTGGTGGTGGATCAAGCTAACTGACTATCGTTTCTTCAATTTGAACACATTCTTCTTATGATGCATTGATTTTTTTAACCTATTCAGGGTTCTCCATTTGCATATTGATGGTTGGTGTTGGTTCTTCAACTATTGTAGGTTGAGTAATTGATGTACTTGGACTGAAGAAAGAGAATCTTGGCCTTGGTAGAGAAGCAACTGGTGTGTGTTGATTAGGAACGAAGGTGTATTTTGGGGAATTGGTATAGATTCTATAGATGTGTGGCACTATCTATTGGAATTGAGTTTCAAATTCTCACCACTCTTTTAGTACTTGTTTTGTCATGATGCTTAGTCATTTCATTTTGACTAGGTAGTCTAGTTTTTAAGAATATAAGCATTTATGCATTGATACTAAGTCAAGGTTATGTTTCTCTTGCATCCTCTGGACATGTTTATATGTTTCTGAGATATGTTTCAAGGAAGTACTAGCTTCTAGTTGTGCATTTCTCTCTTCTTGAAACCATTGGTGTTCTTGAGCCACCAATAATGTTTTTTTTTGTTTTCTTGCTAAATATGCATGGTCAAAGCATTGAAATATCATGCATATAATGGGATATTCCTTATATGTTTGAGATATTTAATCAATTATTGTTGAACCTTCAGTTGGCTACACCCAGTAACAATTACATTGGCCAATTGGTGAGAAAAATGTTAATATTAGAAGCATGAGCACTTGTTTCTTCCAAGTCTTCCTTTATTTCTTCAAACTTTTGATGCTCTTTTTGTAGAATTTCCCTTGTCTGGTTAGTCTTAAGTCACTATTTCTCCTCCACTAAGTGTTATTGGTGGTTTCCTAAGTCATGGATCAAATGATCCATACAATACAAGTGATCTAAAGATGACTCATGAGGGTTGAACCCCAACTTGTCTTTAGTTTTCTTTTTACATCCTTGCCATATTTGTTATTCTTTGTCAATGAACTATTTCAATTTTTATATCCCTTTGCAAATTATCTCCACCTCTTGATTCTTTCCTTGTTTATTTCATGATATAACTCCAACATTTATCCATTAGTGGTGTATATTGGATCGAAGATAACTATTGATGTGTTGTTATGGTCTCCTTTTGGTCGAAAGGTCATAAACACCTTTGGTTCTTTGTATTTCGTTTCCCCTTATTTTCCATGACTTTTGCGTTTTTGCATGTAGGGAATTGTAGTAGTTGCAAGTGATGCGCCCAAACACTATGAAAGTTGACTAGAAGGTTTTGGTGTGATGTCTTGTGGTTGTTGATGGATCATCGACTGAGTAGTATGTTGTTGTTCAGATGTTTTTTGGTCAGCTGGCTAGTCTTGTTGATTATGAGACTAGTCAAGTTGGTCAGTTTATTTTTCCTACTATTCAATCTGTTTTTGTTATTGTTGAGGCTCTTGTGTTGGATGTTGCTACTCAGTTAGAAGTTGTGATTGAGTGATTGAGTTGGTTGATTTGGTTCGATTGACTATTGTGGATCAATATAATATCATTTCATTTACTAAATGATGGGGATCGATACCAGTGGAAAAGCATCCTTATTTAAATTGATGGCGGATTGTGTTGGTCGTGGTAATTTAATCTTTGTTTTTCCCTATTTAGTCAATTTATTCTTAGCTTCACTAGAAGCAGTTTCAATTGCTTTCTTTGTTTTCTGCTATTGGATTTTTTCTAATTGGATCTGGACCTAGAATTCAACTATTATAATATTTTGTAATTCCTCTATAATTATTGTTTTTTCTTGTTCCATGTATCCAACATGTTGCATTATGACACTCAACTTAGTACCTATTTTCTCTTCTTCACTTTCTCCCTAGTTTATTTTCCCTTTCAGTCATTTTTTGGTGTTAACACTTGCTATGCAAATTTTGTTGGTTTTCTCTTAATTCAAGTCTCTTCAAAGTATATCTTGTCACTTCCTTGAATGCAATTTTGCAAGTCTTCTTCGGCTGACTAATTTTCCAAGTCGACCTTTGTTTCCATCTCTGTTGTATCCTTCCAAGCAAGCAATTTTTTCCTTGGATATCTGGTCGTTGAGTCTATTTGTACCACAAAGGGTATGGTATAGGTCATTGCTTCATGCTTCTCTTTCAATTCTCCATTCTACAAAGGTGTGAGTATTTTAGAGATTGTGACTAAGGTGAGTTGTGGTACTAGTGTAATTATATTCATTTGTCGAGAAACTTCATCAAAGATTTGTTGAACTTTGGGTTGATATTTGAGTTCTTTAGGTTCACCTATTACTCTTTGTGCATATTTAACTTTGTGAATATGAGTCCATGTTGAATATGAACTGATGATGGTAATGATATTGTGACATTTTTTGGGACACTCCAGTGATGGAAGTAATTCTTAAGTGTTTTGACCCATTCTTGGAACATGTAGTAAGGAATTATCCCCTCGGACGTGCCTCTCCCACATGGTGTGAAACATTGAAAAATTATGATAAATGGTTTTTTTGACTTGGTGAAGGTAGTCTTTCATACTAGGCATAACTGACTCATGGAAACCTAAATTATTAAAGAAGAATACCTGATACCTTTTCCCAAGTTTTGTCATTCTTCACAGTTAGTTCTGAGGATATCAACAACATGTTTGGCCCAATTAAAGAATTTTCCCCATTTGACAAATTGTCCAATGGATTATAGCATGTTTAACTTGACATACAATGCTCAAATTGATGAACTCAAGCATAGGAAGACTGTAAGACACACCCACTTAAGATGTTTTCTGGCCACCTCATTGATGACCAATCCCTTGGAGTTCTTTGCAATAGTGATTCTATTAAATATTATAGATCCATGCCAATGGATCTATTGTATTTGGGACCAACTCTCCTTTACTTAATAGACCAGTGATTCTATGAATTAGACTAGATGAGACTATGATTGGTCAATCGAGATAAATATGGCAATGGTGATAATGATTGACTATAACATTTGCAACCTCTTCTTTCCAATTGTCGAATCCTACGATCTATAGTGTGCTCATGTAATATATAATATAGAATTTCTTAAGCATGAGGGTTTCCTTTATGCATTTACTCCTGACTAGGCCCCATTTTGCAAATTTTATCCAATGTTTTTCCTAGTAAATTTCTTTGATTTTCTCCTATTGAATTTTATTGGAGCTCCGACACAATTTTCTTGTCGAACCTCTTTTTAGTCTAGGGTTCAACCATCTTTGGTTTTTAATAGGACCCATCCTCTCATTTTTATGTCATTTCAACTAACTATTATAATGTTGGATTGGTTACTATATTACTCAATATGGAGGGGTTTCTAAGTTCTTTGCAAAGGATTTTAGGTGCTTGTAGCTTCTCAAACTTGAGAAAGTTCGATGGGGAATTATAAAATGTGATTTGTATTCCATCGCAAGGTGCATTTATAATGGATTTGTATGTATTGTTGGGTCAGTTTCACATATGTATTCCATCTCATTGAATTTCTTTATAAATGAAGGGAATCAAGTGTGTTCCATGTCGCCGTAGACACATTTTCCCATCATTTAATTTCTCACAGTTAGTTTTTTGCTCCTGAACAACTTTCTCCATGGTTTGACCACTTCCTTGTTCCATCAATTGGTCCTTTGTTTATTTCCTAAAAAAAATTGATGTCTTCCTTCTCCCTTCATACATATGATTACACTGCTTGCTTAGGATCATTAATTGATCTAGATGATTTCTATCTTTTGTATCATGCGTCTCTTCCTTGTATCTTTCTTGTCAGTGATATTTTTTTCAATTTATTTATTTAGGATTTACATCCTCTTTGTTGCTCAACCCCAATTAGATACCATGATACATGAGAAAGTTTTAATTATTACTAGTCCTTGTTGGTTGAGGATCATCGTATAAATCTCCATCCCAAGACAATTTTTTACTCGATTCTTGCTAACCAAATATTTTATTGATGGATTCTTTTTTTTTTTTCAAGAGTATATTTGCTAGACTAGTTGGTTTTCAAGTAATCTCCTATCTAATAATGCCCCTAAGGGTTTTCACCATAATATTTGTATCTTGTACACACACGCAATCAAGAAGCTTTCCCTAAAGGGTTCTCAACTATACCACACCAATTAGCCTTATGTCTTCTATTATGTATGGACCCAATGATGCAGTCTCTAATTTCCTCAGCTTTCCTTTGAGTTTGTTGTCATAGTCACCCTTTTTATCTCTTTCTTCTTTATATTTCAATCATTTCATGTTTTTTTCTAATGCTTCTATTATTATTGGTGAAGAAATGCAGTGATACATTGTTATTAAAGCTTGTTTAATTGACATAGTTGTTCTTCTTTAGATTTGTTTAAATTGTACTATAATACAAAAGATACCCTTTTTGCATTCATTTTGAAGTGCAGGGGAACTACATCTTGTTTCCCATATATGAGTTTGAAAGGGGTATGTCTAGTCGACCTTTTGTATGTAGTAAGATATGCCAATAAAAAAATGGGTTCTTATCATCCCAATTGTCTATGTTGATAGCATAAAAATTTGCAAGCCCCTTATGCAAGGTCTTGTTAAAATTTTCAATCGACCCATTTGCTTGGAGGTGAAAGGAAAATGTTTTCCTATGGTCAATTAGGAACTCTTTCATCTATATTTTTATGGTACCATTTACAAAATGTGTGCCTTGGTCACTTATCAATATTAATGGGCATCCAAATCTAGTGATAATATTGTTATATATGAAATTACTAGCAACTTCCTTTGTACATGTGTCAATTTGTTTTTCTTCTACCCACTTGGTTAGATACTCCACCACAATTATAATGTATCTATCACTTGTCTACTTCCCCCTTTTTGGAAATGTCCCTAGAAAATCAATGGCCTAGATTTCATATGGCAAGATGGGGTTGACTGAGTTTAATTGAATCTCATATTTCCATAGTAGTTGGTCCATCCTTTGGCACTTGTCACATTTTCTAACCTTGGCTTAACAATATTTTTGAAGTTTAGGCCACCAAAGTTTTACTTGTAACATTTTTCTAGTTGTTGTATCTACATGAAAATGTCCTGCTGTTGGGCCAACATGTGCTTCTTCAATTATAATATCTCTTTCATGCTCCAATGCACATCTTCTTAATACATCATCTAGTCCAATTTTATATAGATATCTATTCATAAGCATGAAGGGAGCCACTTTCATTAATAGTACCTTCCTTTTTCTTTCTAGGAGATCTTCTGGTGCCTTCCCCTCTTGTAGGAAGTGGAATATCTCAACCGGTTATTTAGGATTCGACTAAACTTAGAATAGGTGAGCCTCGGGGAGATAATTGTTGAATCCTATCACTTCCTTACTGGTTTATAATATTGACAAGTAATCGGGCCCAACTTCATTTTTACCTAGTTGAAGTTTCACTGCAAATTCAAATTCTTGGAATAGCAAGAGCCATATGCAAAGTCATCTTTGATGAACTAGTTTGTTGACGAAATGCTTCAAGGCTTGGTGATTGGTGTAAAATATAAACAGGTTAGCCAACATATAATATATAAATTTTTGCAAGGAAAATATCATCCCAAAGCATTCTCTTTTAGTGGTTGAGTAGTTTCATTTAGGTTTATTTAATTTTTAACTGGAATAGTCATTTAGGTGCTCGACCATATCATTGTTGGGCTAGGAAAGGAATTATTTGATTGCAACATTAGATGCGTCAATGTGTACATGAAATTTTTTCTCCCATTCGGCGAATCTTAGTATAGGGGATTTGACTAACTTTATTTTTAAAATATAGAACGATTCATTATATTTGGCACTCCATATAAGTTCTATGCAATTTTTCAATAAATCATTGACGAGGAATGAAACGCATAAATAATTTATTATAAACTTTATGTAGTATGACTCGTAAATATTTTTATTTGATTTTTTTAGGTAGAAAACGTAACTCCACTAATGTGCATTACATTAACATGAAAGGTGCATAAAGACAGTCAAAATGACTATTGGTCTTCCTTAACGAATGACTCTTCCTATCACCTATGACTCTTCATATTTACATTATTATTAAAATAATGCAATACCAAGGATTACGTGTCTAACATTCCCCCACCTTAATCCAAAGGGGTGTTTGTGAGTCCAATCGTCATTTTGAACTTTTCAAAATTTTATCTTCCAAGCGATTTGGTGAAGATGTCTACAATTTGCTCATTTGTGGAAAATTGTCTCAAGTGAATAGTCTTGGCCTCTACATGATATCGAATCAAGAAATAATTTGTGTTGATGTGCTTAGTTCGATCATGGAATTTGGGATCCTTGGCCAAATTTATTGCATAATTATTGTTAATTAGAAGAGGAGTAGAATTCACTTGTTTCTTCTGCAAATATTCAAGTATTTTCCCGAGCCACATAATCTCCTTCAGTGCTTCTGCAACTACCACATATTCTTCCTTTATTGAGGAATCTGTTGGAACTATCTGTTTACATGATCTCTAGGAGACAGTTGTTGATCCAAAGCTCATGAGATAACATGAAGTCAGTAATCCATTTTCCTTATCACCAACAAAGTATGAATCAAAATATCCAATCAAGTTCAAATCATCCACCTTAGAGTACCCAAGTCCAAAATATTGAGTTCCTTTCAAGTATTTTAGAACTCTTTTTGCAATAGACCAATATCCTTCTCAAGGATTTTTCATGAACCTAGAAAGAATCCCAACAAAAAATGAAATGTATGGTTTGGTGGTAGTAAGATAGACAAGACTTTCCACAAGCTTTCTATACTTGGTTGCATCCTCAAATTCATTCCCTTCTTTTTATGTGAGTTTGAAATTCTGTTCCATTGGATTAGAAACATGATTGCACTCAAGCATGCCAAAATTGTTCAATAGTTCTCCAATGTACTTCTTCTAGGAGATGAATATGTACCTTGTATTTTGAATCACCTCAATGCCCAAATATGTCATCTTGAAGCACTTCTTCAAATCTTTCTTTATGGATGCAATGTATCTTTCATTGTTCCTTATTATCAATATATAGTATACATATCAACAATTTTTCCAACTTTCTTGACAAAAACATTTGCATTGTCAAGAATGAAATGCTTGAAATTCAATTTTAGAAGATGCTCAGTTAAATTTTCATACCATTCTCGTGGTACTTGGTTCAATCCATATAAGGATTTGATGAGATTTCATACCTTATTTGATTTTCCCTTCACAACTAATCCTTCTGGTTGAGACATGAAAACATTCTCTTTCAAGTCTCCATTCAAGAAATCATTCTTCACATCCATTTGATGAATTTTCCATCCATTCTATGCTTCCATGGAAAATAGAGTACAAATGGTGGCCCATTTATTTTTTTTGGGGGGGGGAGTGTCCTCATAATCAACAATTTATTTATGTGAAAGTCATTTTTCCATGAGCCTTGATTTGTTCTTGTCAAGTGAGCCATCTGATCTATACTTTTTTTTGAATAACTGGTTGCAACTGATTGGTTTGGTTCTGAATGGAGGATCCACTAAATTTCATGTCCCATTCTTGATGAGAGCATAATATTCCTTCTGCATGGATTCCTTCCATTGATCATGATAAGTGGATTCTTCAAAGGAATTTGGTTCAAGGTTAGTAGATAAATTAAACTCACAATCATATGAAACATACATGTCATCTACATCACTTGAGTTTGAATTATCTTCATTACCTCCATATTGTCTTGAGGAAATTATGGTTCCTATATTTTTGACCTCATCAAGATGAACACTTTGAAGTGCATTTTGTGAGTCATTTTGGTGGAAATTTCTAAGATGGTCTAGGTTTCTTAGTTAATTGAGATGGTGTTGAGTTCTCATCAAGCATCAACTTTTCAATCCTCTCAATCACATCATCTAAATGAACTTTGGGTTTTGATGAAGTGGTGAGAAATTATTCATGTGGGGAAGATGATGCTTCAAAAGGAGATTCCATAGATTGACCCAAGATAGGGATCCCCATTCAAGATGTGGAATCTCATCATCAAATTCATGATATGTCTTTACATGAGTGAATATGTCTAGATGATCAATCTCTCTCTCAACAATTTTGTATTTCTTGGAGGATTCAAGAAATATTACATCTCTGGAAAGGATGAATTTATTGTTTATCTCATCATAAAGATGACACCCCTTGGTGGTATTTGAGTACCCCAAGAAGATGCACTTTTGAATCCTTGCATTAATCTTACTTCTTTGCTCCTTAGGAATCAAGGCATAATAGGTGGAACCTGTTAAAATTTTGTGTGCTCTTTTAACCATAGACAATATCACACTATTGTCACCCAACCATAGGCACAAATTCCACCCCCAAGAACTTTAACATTTACTTAGAATAATTCCGATAAGCTTACTCCAGAACCAACAGATAAACCCTAGACACAATATTGTTGCAGTAACAACACAATAACCATACAAATATAGCATACCTTATACCAAGAGAAGCACAAGAGAGACACCAAAAATACAACTGCATTATTCCTCCAGACTTACGCCCTCTCCAACTGCAGTTGTTTCTCTTCAAACTTGCACCCTAGCTACCATTGCAGTTCCTCCTTAGACTTGCGCACTGTCTAAGTGATTGTGTCCAAATGAGCTAGGCGCCTACCTATTTATACTTATTCTTCTAGTGAACTTTTCCCACAAGGACAATCTATATTTTCTGGAAAATATAATTTACTTTGAATTTTTCTCTCTTTCTGGGGTTTTCTATTTCTTTATTATTATTCTCCTTGAGCCAACTTATCTCTTCTAGTGTTTTCTAACATCTATTTAATGGTTCTCTTGCTTCTAGAATATTCTATTCTACATCCAAATGTTACACATGGAGGTTAATACCTCATGTAGCTTTCAAAACATCAACACTCCCTCTTAGCTAGGGAGGTATTAACTAAGATGTTATTCATGTAATGGTCTCAAACACATCCATCCATCTCACATGGCATGGGAAAGACTCACATAGTCTTGCAGAACAGTCTACATGTAGCATCACTATAGACACATAGGCTATCTCATGATCACATAGATCATATCACAAGCATCACCATCATAGCCACACATTAACCATCTAGCTGGAAATCACCTCCAACACTATTGGTTGACACTCAATGCTAGAAAAACCTCCAACACTACAAGTTTTTCCTTTAGTTGGTAACCCTCCGATGCTATTGGTCAATACTCCAACTAGTTTTCACAACAATATAACATGCGTACCAGACTATTTCACTAGAGTGGAAATATTTTAGTGTACCAAACTATTTCACTGGAGTAGCTATGTGTACTGGACTATTTCAATGGAGTAGAAATATCTCGACGTACCAGACTATTTCATTGGAGTAGCCATATCTTTGCGTACCAAAATATTTCACTGGAGTAGCAATATCTCGACATACCATACTATTTCACTGGAGTATCCCTCTGCGTACCAGACTATTTCACTGGAGTAGCATTAATTCGGCGTACCATACTATTTCACTAGAGTAACAGTAACTCAGGGAACTAGACTATTTCACTAGAGTAGCCCTCTGCATACTAGACAATTTCACTGGAGCAGAAGTAACTCAATATACCAAAATATTTCACTCGAGTAGCCCTCTGTGTACCAGACTATTTCACTAGAAAACCAGTAAGTCAATGTGGTAGAATATTTCACTAGGGTAGTTGTATACATCACTCTAACTAGTGCCACAGTCATTGATCGATCATGAACCACCTATTTTTTACTCCATACTGCACTGCTACCTGGAGTCACATCTGTAATCCATCACATACGCAACACTTCCCACTATCTGGGGAACACAACACATCTCTCCATATGATTGGAGAATGGATCAATTCCCTCTAACTGGGGAAGTCCTTCTGAACAACTCCAAACTTGTCCCTTAGGTACTCAAACTTGACCCATGGCAGAAGCTTGGTCAACACATCTAATACCTACTCATCTGTAGCCACATATTGGAGTCTAACTGCTCCACTCTGTACCATATATTTTATATAATGGTACTTGATCTCGATATTCTTGGATTTCTCATGAAACAAAGGGTTCTCTCTCAAATTTACACAACTTTTGTTGTCACACCAGATACAAGTCACCTCTAACTCGATATCAATCACACTTGCCAACAACTTTCGAAGCCACACTGTTAGTAACATTTCTTGTCCTAGACACAAGAGTATCCAGGTCTGCAAATTGCACAAGAAGCACTCGAGCGCAGCATGGAAAAAATATCATTTTTTGGCTTCCAAGCAGGTAAGCAGGCAAAGATCATATTTTCAATGATCAAGATCCATCCATAGGAGAAGATCAGCGGTTGGCGGAAAATCGCGGCTAGCGGAGCTGCGTTGGGGTTAGCACAATGGATAGCACCCATATTGTGTGTAGGGAAGGATAACAACCATCCATCTAGAGGACGCATGGCGCGAGATCTAGTCGTGTTGGCGTTTCGACATTCGGGAGTTCGAAGGGTGAAGGTTCTATGTTGTCCTATATCTCGAAACCCCAAACCCCGAAAGCATCGAAGGCACTCAAAGTTGGGCCCGCAGTATTATGGATCAATCTTGACCGTCCATCCACAGGAGACACCTGGCGCGCGATTAGGCTCCTCGTCGTTTCGCCCATCGTGATTTCGAGGCGCAAGGTGCAACATCATCGTATTCCCGATGCACGAGGTGCAGGGAGTGTCCAAGACCCGGGCCCATAGCATCGGTGGGAGAGTTCAGAGCTGTCAGATCTAGAGGGATGCGTGGCACTAGATTAAGCCATCTCGACATTTCGCCCATCACGATTTCAAGAAACAAATATCATCCCCTTTCTATTCACAAACTTCGAAAGCGCTTTTGAGAATAAGCGCAAGGTCACAGCCCGTGGTCACTTCAGAAATAAAAGAGCTGTGCAAAAAGGAGCCAAAGGTGTCAACTCTAGTCGCTGAAAGAATCATCGTGATCTCCATGCGCCATCTGATGTGACCTCAATCCTAGTTTTCACTTAGAGTAAATGAAGATGAGGACGGGTGGTTGAAACCTCCTATCATTCATTAAGTGTGAGGAATGGAGGGTCTGGCAAGCGATCTTCTCGAAGAGGTCCTGCGTACCAATTTTTCCAAAGAAACCATGCTGAAGTCCTCGACTAGACAGAGAAGTTTGCACACGCTAGCTTAGCACTTAATGGCTCAGCTACCTTCCTTGCAGGAGCCATGCGCAGTTAAGGTGGCACTTGAAGAAAGATATCAGTACGATTTTGACTGAAGGGACACAAATCCTTGGGTGATTGGGCACACCTCTGTGAGGTGAATTTTCCTGAGTATATAGACTCAGTCTTTGTATTTTGTAATCTATCGATGGTAGAGCGAAGCTCCCGACTGTAAAGTTTTAACAGAAATTCTAGTTTTCCTGTTATGCATCTGTATGTGAGATTTCTTGTTCTATGACAGACAGTCTTTCTTACTCCATCTAATTTTCATCTCATACCGAGAGAGTTCCTGATCGACGTATTCGCACGAATAAATGCAATTATGTCATGATAAAGGATTTATTGTGGCATCATTGTATTCTCTGGTTTGCTGCGTTTGAATGTAAGAAGATCTTGCGTTTAGATGTCTTCCCCTATAGTCTATTAGAAGCCTGATGTTTATGAATGACCTTTGCATCTCTCTGATACAAGTCTTCCCCCTACTCACCCTTACTACAACTCATTGTCTGAAGTTATCTAAGACCTCACTTGCCCATGCATGCATGGCCTAGTTTCGGGGTTAGAACCACATCGTTTTGAGTTAACTTCCATTCGATCACCCCATTAAACAAATCATGACATTAAACTAATGGGCGTCGGGCTCTACTCCTTCTACAATCCAGGGGTGACTTCCGACGCTAACATTTCTAGCACCGTTGCCAGGGACGAAGTTGAAATTTTTTTTCGGGATTGAACGACATTGAGTCTCTGATTCTGAAGGTGCATCAATTATCAGAGCCTTTGAAGATTGCTACTGTGCACCTGGCGAATCCATTGTGATGACTCCACTGTGATGAACCTGTTGTATTAATTGTGTCTTTCAAAAGAAGACACACACAGTCTCATCCATAGCTACCTCTAGCTACACCTGAAGCTGATCCGAAGATGGTTCTCAGAAAAGGAAAGGCCTCTGAAGAAGAAGCTTCCACTGCTGAACCAGGTAATCTTCCATCTCCTTCTGTAGGAAATCCATTTTCTCCTCCTCAGTTTCTTAATAGATCTCCTTCTGAGGTTTCCCATTTCCTGAATTTCGGGAGTGTTCCTGCTGAGTTTTCCCCTCCTGGTCTGGCATTGGAGGGTGAAACCCTTGTCACTCCCCTCTCCTCTGAAGCCGTACTTTGGCATAGACCCAAGACCACTGAAGATTTCCATACTCCTCCTCTTGTTACTGTTACCACTCCTGCACAAAAGGGAGCATCTGCTGACTTGATCTCGTTAGCCTTCTCCTTAAACCCTCTTTTGTTTCCCGTTTCGCTTCAAAACTCATTCCAAGTAGCTCCTTCACGAACCTCTTCTCCTCCGAGTTCTCCTCCACATAATATTCCTATGGCTGGTGCTAATCCCCCTCTAAATAGAATGGATGCCATAGTCACTGCCAGATATGCTCCCTTAATACTACCCCATCCTATGAATCCTCTCCCTGCTGGAGATTACTTGAAGTATATGCCCAAGTTCACTGGGGAAGGGGACATAACTGCGGAAGAGCACCTGGCTTCTTTCTACAGTTATGCAGACAACCTGAAAATTGAAAATGAAGATGTCTGGATGAGAGTCTTCGTCCAAAGCCTGGATGGTGAGGTGAGGAAATGGTTTAGAGGATTGCGCCCCGGATCTATTGTTGGGATCGAAGTCCTGGATAGTGCTTTCCCGAGGCAGTGGGGAGATAGGAAGGATTTCATGTATTACATGACAGAGTTCGGGTCTCCGAAGAATATGGAAGGAGAGTCTATCTTTTACTTCTCCAAAAGATTCAATAAAATGTATAACAAAATTCCTGCCAAAGTAAAACCCTCAGAAGCCTCGGCCAAGATTTCTTATGCTAGTGCATTTGGTCTCGATTTCTGTCTTTTATTGAGAGAAAGACGAGCCACCTCCTTGGCTCAAATGAAAGATGCATCTATAGAGGTGGAATATAATGTATTAGCAGTAGATAGACTGAGGAACAAGACCGATGCAGACAAGAGAAAGGGAAAATCTGAAGCCTCAACTTCTGGCCCATCGGTGCCCCACCCTCAAGTAGATGAACTGACCAAGATGGTGAAGTCTCTGTCTGCAGAGATGGAGAGAATGAAGGTGGAGGGGAGGCAAGCATATAAGGGCCCTCAAAACGCCGAAAAAAAAGGAGGTTTTAGGAGGCCAAACAATATCACTCCCTCGACTGTGCAAAGAGAGAGGGGAAGAGACAAAGAAGACCAGAAAATTCAGGCCCCTTTTCAAAACAATTTCATGTGCAAGGAAGAAGGGGAAACAGGTGAGCTTGATCCTGAAATCCATTGCTTCGGAGACACTCCTCCTTTTCCTCATCTCACTCAATCAGCATATGAGGAGTCTCTCATGGACAGTCAACTAAATGAACTGAGCAAGGGGGACAAGACTAGTGGCAACCAAGGCAGGTATGATCTAAGGTCTAAGAAAAGGATAGTAGCACCTAATGTTCCTGAGCAGTCCACTAGAACCGAGAAACCTGCTAATGAAGTATCGAACAACCACAAAGGTAATAATATCCGACCCCCCTCTCCCACAGTTCAGATTCATGTTCCTGAAATAAGAGAAATCTCGAAGCTCACATCTTCTTTTAATTTCGAGCATGAAATTCAAAAGATCAGAATCCCTGTTCCCCTGACCGAATTAATTAAACAAGAAGGGTTCAAGAAACGCTTCTCTGAGCTTTTACAGTCTGAGGTCTCATGTTTTCCCACAGACTCCATTAATTTACAAGATGAAAAGCCTGTAGTTATTCTAGGTCCTATGGTAGAAGACAGAAATGACTCATCTCCTCCCTTCTACACTTCCTTGAATATACATGACAAGGTGTTGCATAACTTCTTAATGGATTCGGGGGCTTCTCACAACCTCATGCCCAAGACTGTCATGGAAGAATTAGGGATAGAAGTCACCCGAGCCTATCATGACCTCTATTCCTTTGAATCCAGAAAAGTTCAATGTCTCCGGGTTATCAAAGACCTGGTCATGACCTTGTTTCAATTGCCCATGAAAAGTGTGGTCATGGATATTGTAGTGGCTGATGTCCCCCCCAAGTTCGGTATGTTGTTGTCAAGATCTTGGATAAAAATACTGGGGGGAACTTTGCAGATGGACCTCACCTATGCTACTATCCTAGTGTTTGGGGGAGAACATAGGAGGCTATACAGAGAAGCCCAATTGGCCTATATAATTAGTGATGAAGCCAATCCCACCAACCATCCCATTTTTGCCTTGGACACTGATTTAGGTTCTAGTTTACTGCAACTCACTCATGCTCCCGAGCCTCCTCTTGAACTCAGAAAGCAACCCACCACTCCTCATGAGTTTCCTCCCTCCATCGCCCCTGTCTGGAAAATGTTTTTTGATGGAGCATGTTCCACGGAAGGCACTGGTGCTGGGGTGTTTTTTGTGTCACCTTCTCAGGAAACCATATCCCTGTCATATAAGTTGGAATTTGAAACCACCAACAATGTGGAAGAATATGAAGCTCTTGTTCTGGGTATGACGGCTACAAAAGAAATGGGAATTAAAGAGATAGAAATATTTCGAGATGCTGAGTTAATTATCCAGCAAGTCAGAAATGCCTATCATGCCAATAATCCTCGGCTTAGAAATTACAGAAATGAAGTATGGGACCTGATTGACAATTTCTTCTTAGCCTTCAACATCTCTTTTATTCCAAGGGAGGATAATGGTGTGGATGATTCTTTAGTTGTTTCAGCTAGCCAGGTCAAGGTCCCCTGACCGTCTATGGCCAAATATGATGTTGAGATAAAATATAGTCCCTCTGTACCAGACAATGTCAAGCATTGGAAGGTATTTGAAGATGATATGGAAATCAAAAAATTTCTCCAATCTGTTGATGAATTTTCTACGTTGCACATTGATCAGGATCCTGACACGGGAGGTGACCCTCACCCTGAGGTGTTTTTAAATAAAATTGCTAACCACCAGATTATTCAACTACCTAGCAATCACATTCTGAGGGGACTAATTCCTTTAGAAAGATTGTTCGATGGAGATGATGTGGAAGTAAAGGGTAGAATTTCAGATGAAGATTTTGACACAACCGAGTGCAACATTGGCACACTGGAGGAGCCTAAGTTTGTCAAGCTGTCAAGGAGTTTGACCACAGAACAAAGGGCCGAATATACTGAGCTGCTGAGAGAATTTGTTGATGTGTTTGCATGGACCTACGAAGACCTCGAGACGTATGACACATCCGTCATTGAACACAATATCCCACTGAAGGAAGGGGCTAAGACATTCAGGCAGAAACTAAGGCAGATAAATCCCATGTTGCTGCCTGCCATGGAGAAAGAAGTGAAGAAGTTGTTAGAGGCCCATATCATCGTCCCCTTGAGATATTCCGAATGGGTGGCCAATTGGTTCCGATAAGGAAGAAAAGTGGAGAAATCAGGCTTTGTGTCGATTTCAGGAACCTGAACAGGAGCTCAAAGAAAGATAATTATCCCCTGCCCAACATGGAACACATATTGCAAAGGGTAACCGGTGCATCTAGGATTTCCATGATCGACGGTTTTTCTGGTTATAATCAGATATCGGTCATGCCTGAAGACATAGAAAAAACAACCTTCACCACTCCTTGGGGCACATTCATGTATGCCAAAATGCCATTTGGACTGATGAACGTAGGAGAAACATTTCAGCGAGCCATGGACATAGCCTTCATCAGGGAGAAAGATAGGTTTGTGGTGATCTATCTGGATGAAATAACAGTTTTCTCCAGGTCTGACAAAGAGCACTGCTGTCACCTGAGAAAGGTTTTTTCGAAGTGCCGGAGGTTTGGCCTTTCCCCAAATCCCAAAAAATCTTTGTTTGCTATGAAGGAGGGGAAGCTATTAGGCCATATAGTATCAATAGAAGGAGTGAGGATTGATCCTAGCAGAGTGGAGGCAATTCAGACCTTGTCGCTTCCCAGGTCTAAGAAGGAAGTTCAGGCCTTTTTGGGGAAGATTAATTTTCTAAGGAGATTCGTCTCGAATTTTGCTGAGCTGGTGAAACACATCAAAGTTATGCTCAAGAAGGGAAATGAAGTAAAATGGACGGCCAGACCCACGGAATATTTTGTCCAAATAAAAAGGGCAATGACTAAGGCACCTGTGTTGATCAGTCCTTACTATTCCAAAGATTTCCTAATCTTCTCTTTCACTTCTTTTGATACAGTAGCAGCGGTCTTGTTGCAAAAAAATGAGGAAGGGTGAGAGCAACCCATTGCCTTCTTCAGCAAGGCCTTAAGAGATGCAGAGGTCAGGTATAGAATCATGGAGAAATAGGCCGATGCCTTAGTGAAATCTCTCAAAGCTTTCAGAGTCTATGTCTTTCACTCAAAAGTGACTGCATATGTTCCTTCAGCCTCTGTGAAGGACATCCTTGTACAACCTGACATTGATGGGAAGAGGAGAAAATGGATAGCCAAGATCCTGGAATTTGACTAGGAAATAAGCCCTACCAGATTGATCAAGGGTCAAGGCTTAGCCAGGATGTTGGTTGAAGCTAATCACAAAGCTTTGGGGGTGGATTTTGTCAATGAACAATCAGAAAATCAGTAGAATCAGTTGTCCGACATAGGCCCTCAAACATAACCCTTGTTGGCTCGATGTCCTTGGTATAAGGATGTCATATATTTTCTGCAGGAGTTGTGGCCCCCAGATGGCCTGCAAAGAAACAAAGCAAGAGATTTGAAGCTCAAGGTAATCAGGTGTTGCCTTATCTATCAAATTTTATACTGGAAAGACCCCCTGGGAGTGCTTTTAAAATGCATGGATCCACCAGAGGCCGACAGGATCATGGTCGAATTTCACAGTGGCGTATGTGGGGGGCACAATTCCTGGAAGACCACATCCCACAAAATTCTCAGAGTTGGGTACTACTGGCCCACCTTTTTCACTGATGTCCATAAAGGAGTTAGATTCTGTATCCCATGCCAAAGATTTTCGGAAAAGCAACAGCTCAAGTCCCTGCCTTTAAAGCCTATAGTTGTTTCGGGACCTTTCCAGCAATGGGGCCTAGATTTTATTGGAGAAATCCACCCTACTTCCAGTGGGAAGCACAGATGGATCCTGACTGCCACAGATTTATTTACTAAGTGGATTGAAGCTATCCCCACCAGGAGTACTTCCCACAAGGTGATCATTCTGTTCCTAGAAGACCTCATCGTAAGGTTCGGCTGCCCAAGGAAAATTGTTACTGATAACGTAGTCTCTTTCAAGGCCGAGTCGTTAGTCAAGTTATGTGAACAATTCGGGATCAAACTGATTCACTCCACCCCATACTATCCCCAGGGAAATGGTTTAGCTGAATCCTCCAACAAAAGTCTGATAAGGATTATCAAAAGATTATTGGAGGACAACAAAAGGGATTGGAATTCGAAGCTGAAATTCACTCTATGGGCCGATCGGGTGACCACAAAGAGATCTATAGGCATCTCCCCTTTCTAGTTAGTTTACGAAGCAAAATTTGTCCTCGCGTCTCAGCTAGCTATTCCCATAGAGAAATTCTTCCAGGATTGTCAACAAGAGCCCAATGACATGATCAGAAGGATTCATCAACTGGTAGAAGTCCAACAGGCCACAGAGCAGGTAATGACCAGACTTCAGGACCATTAGTAGATGACCAAGAAGGTATTCAATAAGAAGGCCAAGAAGGAGGGGTTTCAGATAGGAGACCTGGTGCTGAAATGGGACACTCCTAAGCAGGATAAGGGCAAGCACGGCAAATTTGAAGCCCTGTGGATTGGGCCCTTCAAAATCTCTGAGGTTTTCTCAAATAACACATATCGGCTGCAGGATTTGGAGGGTGAAGAAGTTTTCAACAGCCCAGTAAATAGGCATTTTCTGAAGAAATGTTTTGTCTGAGCCTTTGATGGCTCCTTTGTTTGTAAATATTGTCCTTTTGGTTCCTTGTTTATTTTTATTTTTCATCTTAGTAAATGACTCCATAGCCCAATAGCAAGGCACTGGAACTGCGAAATGAGTACTTAGAGCATCACAGGGATGACTCTATCCCCCATGAAGCCTAATGTTAATAACATTTCTTGTCCTGGACATAAGAGTATCCAGGTCTACAAATTGCACAAGAAGCGCCCGAGCGCAGCACAGAAAAAATCTCATTTTTTGGCTTCCAAGTAGGTAAGCGGGCAAAGATCATATTTTCAACGATCAGGATCCATCCATAGGAGAAAATCAATGGTTGGCAAAAAATCGCGGCTAGCGGAGCTGTGTTGGGGTTAGCGCAATAGATAGCACCCATATTGTGTGTAGGGAAGGATAGTAGCCGTCCATCCAGAGGACGCGTGGCGCGAGATCTATTCGTGTTGGCATTTCGGCATTCGGGAGTTCGAAGGGTGAAGGTTCTGTGTTGTCCTATATCTCGAAACCATGAACCCCGAAAGCACCGAAGGCGCCCAAAGTTGCGCCCACAGTATTATGGAGCAATCTCGGTCATCCATCCATAGGAGACACCTGGCGCGTGATTAGTCTCCTCGTCATTTCTCCCAATGCGATTTCGAGGTGCAAGGTGCAGCATCGTCGTATTCCCGATGCGCGAGGTGCTGGGAGTGTCCAGGACCCGAGCCCACAGCATTGTCAGGAGAGTTCAGATCTGTCATATCTAGAGGGATGCATGGCACCAGATTAAGCCATCTCGACATTTCGCCCGTCACGATTTCAAGAAACAGGGATCAACCCCTTACTATTCACGAACGCCGAAAGCACTTTTGAGAATAAGCACAAGGTCACAGCCCATGGTCACTTCAGAAATAAAAGAGCTTTGCAAAAAGGGGCCAAAGGCGTCGAGTCTAGTCGCCGAAAGGATCATCGTGATCTCCATGCGCCATCTGATGCGACCTCAATCCTGGTTTTCGCTTAGAGTAAATGAAGATGAGGACGGGTGGTTGAAACCTCCTTTCATTCATTAAATGTGAGGAATGGAGGGTCTAGCAAGAAATATGCTCGAAGAGGTCCTGCATACTAATTTTTCCAAAGAAACCATGCCAAAGTCCTCGACTAGACAGAGAAGTCTACACACGCTAGCTCAACACTTAATGGCTCAGCTACCCTCCTTGCAGGAGCCATGCACAGTTAAGGTGGCGCTTGAAGAAAGATATCAGTACGAGTTTGACTAAAGGGACACAAAGCCTTGGGTGACTGGGCATGCCTCTGTGAGGTGAATTTTCCTGAGTATATAGACTCAGTCTTTGTATTTTTTAATCTATCGATGGTAGAGCGAAGCTCCCGACTGTAAATTTTTAACAAAAATTCTAGTTTTCTGGTTATGCATCTGTATGTGAGATTTCTTGTTCTATGACAGACAGTCTTTCTTACTCCATATAATTTTCATCTCATACTGAGAGAGTTCATGATCGACGGATTCACATGAATAAATGCAATTATATTATGATAAAGGATTTATTGTGGCATCATTGCATTCTCTGGTTTGTTGCGTTTGAATGTAAGAAGATCTTGCGTTTAGATGTCTTCCCCTACATTCTATTAGAAGCCTGATGTTTACGATAAACCTTTGCATCTCTCTGATACAAGTCTTCCCCCTACTCACCCTTACTACAACTCACTGTCTGAAGTTATTTAATACCTCACTTGCCCATGCATGCCTGGCCTAGTTTCGGGGTTAGAACCACATTGTTTTGAGTTAACTTCCATTTGATCACCCCATTAAACAAATCGTGACATAAAACTGATGGGCGTCGGGCTCTGCTCCTGCTGCAATCCAGGGGTGACTTCCGACGCTAACACACACTACTTCACTTTCGACTGCATGCGCGACAATATACTCATCCTCTGTTGTACTCAACACCACACTAGACTACTTCCTACTACACCATGAGATCACTCTTGATCCCAAACTGAAACAAGATCCATATGTACTCTTCTGGTCTGCAACACTACTGGCCCATTCTGAATTTGTGTTACCCTACAGTCTAATCTCACAATCTGCATCATACCAGAGTCCATAATCCATTGTATCCTTCAGGTACCTCAAAACATGTTTTGCAACTACCAAGTGAAAACGTCTAGGCTCCACCATATACTGACTCAATGTGTTCATTGCAAAAACTATGTCCATCCTCTTGTTTGTCAAATACATCAACAAACCAATAAATTATCTATACATGGTGGTGTCCACTGTCTCTAAATATGCATCACTCAATAACTTCAGATTCGTCACCATCATTGTAGCCATGGAATTACAATCCATCATTTAGAATCTTTTCAGGATCTCTACCGTATATTTTCCTTGGCACAAGAAAATCTCGCTCGGTTTTTGCCACACCTCTAGACCCAAGAAATAATGCATCATACTTAGATCCTTCATCTCAAACTCTAAAGTGAGATTGATCTGAATCTTGACTCCCTATGATGCTATACAATCTTCGGAGCCATCTTCTCCCTCTGCATGTGCTGACCTCCTCTGAAGTTTGATCTCCTATGAACTATCCTAGGAGGTTGCTCCTCCCTATTGGATCTTGAGGGATGACTCCTTCTAATCTGGGACTTGGTGGGGCTACCTGCCTCACCACTAGTGGAGTCATCTACTCCTTCTCATGATATGGCTCACCAATGCTATGTATCTTTGCATCCTGCAAAGTGTCGCAGGACCATGTTGGTCTCTTCCTAGTTACTGCAACGATTCTGGGTAGGCCCTTCTGGCTCTACTAACTCTTCCTGATGATCTGAAGAGTAATCAAATGCACTAGAGGGACATGTTTGGTCATATTTGGATCATTCTGCTCCTTATAATCAATCTCCATATGAGATACTCTATATTCCACAAAAGTACCCTTCTTTGTCCTCTTCTTCTTTGGTACATGTATGTATATAGTCATGTATACAACTTATTATGTAGATAGTTTTCTCCATGTATCAAGATAGAGACCATCTAATATGTTGTCTCTTGCAACTGTCACTATAGCTCCTCTCAGAGTTATCACTTGTGACTTGCCTGAAACAAGAGGAATAACAAGGAAAATAAAAGACAAGAATGCTACTCTTATAATAATAATAAAAATAAGAATGAGAGCAATTGTCACAGTAGCTCCTTCTCAGAGCTATCACTTGTGACCTTCATGAAACAAGAGCAAAAATAATGAAACGAACCTCCTTAAACAACAAACATGTGTAAGCACAACTAACTGATCATAGTGGAATAAGCAATTAAAATTTATTTTTAAACATCTTCAAACATTTATTAACTGAATACATTGTTGTGCAATTCGCCAATTCATCTTTTCACGAACTACAATGAACTGACACTAACCAATGGACAATCAAGACACAATAAAGAATCTAGTCGCTATCAACTTATCTTCTTTCAACCTTAAGTATGGTTGCGCAACTAGCACACTAATATTATATATATAATCAATTAAGTTATGCATAAGTATTTTATAACCAAAGATTAAGTAACAACCATCTTGAAACGACCCTTTTAAAGCCCTTAAAGTAAATGCCATAATTTGTCACCAAAATGATAGCTAATATCAATAAATTTTATTACAATAAAGTATTAATATAAGCGTAAACAAAATATTACCACTATACTAATGCTAACTAATTTACAAATATGGAATTCCATAACGTAACAAAATGTAAAACAATGACAATTACACCACCTACCATCCAATGCTTGAACATCCGATTGTATAAGAGTCAACTACCCATTTATTAATAACAATTTTATCAAGTCCACCTCAAGCTAAAATAATTAAGATATTGTTCATAACTCAAAATGATTGACAAAGTTGTCAACAAGATCATGATAGATTGTTTGTTTATTTAATTGATTGATTGTTTATCTCCAAATTCAATATAATTTTAAGAATACTTTAATACAATTTATAAAAGAAAAAGAAAATTTAAACCCCATTATTTAACAATGTTGTTATAGTAAAGGATGACGAGTTATCTACAACTGGAAATAATGTTGGATTGGATGATCAAACGGCTCAACTACTTAGCCAAACAAAAATCTAGTCTAACTGACTGGTAAAAGTAGTAAGGCAGACGTGGAAGGTAAGAACATCAAAGCTAAGGATAAATTCTGTAGGGTAGTAAAAATTTCGAAAGGCACTAAAAAATCGCACCTTTTTCTTCTACAGTTTAATCTCATCAAAGATAAAGGCTTTATCCCTTCAATCAAAAGCTTATTTTGACAGTATGGAGGGGAAAACTTAGAGGAAAATATGGTAAGAGTTGATATCAATGGAGACATCAAGACTGCAAGGACGAAGTGGTGATGGGATCAAGATTAAACTTCGACCATAGTAGGTATGATAGGGGTTAAAGAAGATAGACAACATTTTTTTTTTAAATCAAAACTTCAGAGGTGAAAACTTGGTCATAAATCTATTCATCATCAACAAACATATAATTATTTTACTAGAATATAAAATCGTAATTAACCGTTGGACCGTGTAGAAATAAAACATATAAGATACATGAAGAATGTCTCAACTTATTCAATTGTTCCATGCACACATTTAAAATAACATATATAAATTATAGAATAGAGTTGGATTTAAAATAATCAACCTAAATGTACAATCATTATATCAAATCAACAATCTCATAATTTATTAAATAACCAGAACAATTAAAAATACCGTAATTAGAATGTGAATGTTGATATGTGAAGTTTCTCTTCAATCCGAGAACTTGTGAAATATCCTTCTCTACCTTTCGCCTACTAATTTATTGACTTCACCGGTACTTACCAACCAACGCCAGGGGTACTCTTCTTCCCCCTTAACCCCTCAAGCCTCAAAGGGGTCACATACAGATTCTCAGATGAAAGATAACTGAAGCTTGCCCTCGCAAGGAGAGGCTTCCACCTCTTGCAAAATCTTGTATGCCAACTCAAACTAGTAAACTTAGTCACACACAAATTTGACAGCATTTTAGTCATCCAACAATATGGTTCATTTCCTTTTTCCTCACCTTTCTTTTATAAAAAAAATTGGTTTGACACTTGTCTTCTCATGCACAATTAACTAATTTTTAATAAATAAATTAGAGATTATTCACCCCCAACACATGTCACACTTTGCCCAAGTTGCACATGTTTATTCCTTTAAAAATAAAATAATTTAAGCAGTTTCCCTCACATACACAATTAGTTCCTAGATTTTCTCCTAGTTGTTCCTTAATTCCCCAATTTCTCTTTTATTGTGTCTCTTAACTAATTTACAATTGGAGTTTGACTAAGAATTTTCTCTTAGTTAGGATTTAGAGTCTATATTGACTTAGGATTCTAAGTCTATGTTAATTACCCATTCTCTCATGAAAATATATCTTCCAATTAAAAAATTCTTTTATTCCCTTATTAATTTATTCATGTGACGTGCCCTTCAATATGCACCTATGTGATTCAAGGGTACCACTCTCCAATTGACTTAGTTTGGAAGTTGTCTGATGCTTGGATTCAATACTCCACTTGTCGACCTTGTGTGAGACTAAGGGATTACTGAGGAATAAGGAATCCTCCTTATTGGGTGCCCATAAAAAATACTCATGAGCGAGTGTCTTAGTATTCCCTCATGACATCGTGAACCTCTCGGGAACAAGGTAGTCGTTAACCTTTAGTTCAGTTCACAGTGGAAGTTCTTAACCCCCTCTTGTTTTAAACTTCATCCCGAAGTTTGTACAATCTAATAATGAAAGAAATAAATATAGCTTCTACTAATCTATATATCAAACTATCAAAATAAATAAGGAAAATTCTGATGCATCTCATGTGCATCCTCCCAAGTGGAAGAATGTGGACTATAACTGTTCCACTGGACCTTGAACTGATCGACCATTCAACGTCATAGCTATCAAGTGTGATGGTCCAATAGGAGGATTGACTCCGCTATGAGAGCACTCTCTTCCGATACCTGCAATGAACTCAAGTCAATAACATGTGTCAGATCTGAAATAGAATGACGTAAAACTAAAACACGAAACACATCATGCATACACCTCAAAGAATGAGGTAAGGCTAGTCGACAAGCCACATGTCCTTTCCTTTCTACAACTTTGAAAGGTCTCACAAACCTTGGAGAGATTTTAGGACCCTTTCCAAACTTAATCGAACTCTTATGCGGCTTCACCCGCAAGAACACTTTATCACCAACATCATAACTACGATCAATATGATGCACATCTGCATAAATCTTTTTTCGGTCTTGCGCTTCCTTAATACTTTTCCTTATGGATTGCATCTAATCTTCCATTTCTTGAATCACTTTCGACCCTACCAGGACCCTATCCTCTATTCAATCCCAACTCAAAGGTGTCTGACACAGTCATCTGTATAAAAACTCAAAAGGTGTCATCTTTATCGAACTCCAATAACTATTGTTGTACGCAAATTCTACTAATGGTAAAAATTATTCCCACCGTTTATGTTGATCCATCACATACATTCGAATCATATTTTCTATAATTTGATTTGTTCTCTCTGTTTGTCCATCGATTTCAAGGTGATATGTTGTACTAAAGTTTAATTGTGTTACCAAAGCCTCTTGGAAACTAGTCCAAAAACGTCCAATGAATATTGATCCTCGATCAGATATTATCTTTCTCGGTACACCATGCAATCTTGAAATTTCATTTACAAAACTTCTAGCTATATTAGGTTCTTGATATGTTGTATGAACTAGAATAAAATGCACACTCTTCATCAAAGTGTCAATGACTACGAAAATATAACTGTGTCTCCTTGTCGTCAATGGCAATACAACAATAAAATCCATCGATATGACTTCCCATTTTGATTCAAGAATTGCAAGTAGCAGTAATAATCTTGTTGGATGTTTATGTTTACCCTTCACTTGCTGACATTTCAGACATCTCACCACATAATTAACTATATCATATTTCATCCCCTTCCAAAAGAATAGTGGTTTAAAATCTTCCTTCATTTTCATGACTCTAGGATAAGCCATATACATCGCTCAATGAGCTTCGTTCAAAATTAAATTTCTCAATTCACCATTTGGTGGTACATAAATTCTGCCATTATACCTCAGTATCCAGTCACTCTCCAAAGAATATCCCTCAAATCTAGGTATCATGATATCTTGTCTGATATTGTCTTTTACTTCCTTGTACTAGCCGTCATCAATCTGTAATGCTAAAATATTTTTCCAAAGGTTTGTCTTTGGGGGTATTACTAAGAAAATGAGAGGTCTTCCACTCAACGCATCTGCTACTCTGTTAACTATTCCCTTAATGTACGTGATCTTAAAATCATACTCACTTAAAAGTTCTAACCAACATATTTGTCACATGTTCAAGTCATTATGAGTAAAAATGTGTTTTAATCCACTATGATCCATTTTCAACTCAAATTTTCGTCCAATAAGATAATGTCTCCAAAATCGTAAGGTATAAAAAATCGTTAATAATTCCAAATCATGGGTTGCGTAATTCTCTTCATGTCTTCTTAGTTTACTCAAAATATACGTGATAACTCGATCTCGACCTTGTTACATTAGTAATCCACCCATCCCTTCCTTGGATGCGTCAATACATACCAAGAAGTCCTTCTCCATATCCGAAACTTTCAATATCGATGATGTTGTTATTAATTCTTTAAGCTTTTGAAATGTTTCAATGCACTTCTCTGACCATACAAATTTCTTATTCTTCCTTTGTAATTCCGTAATTGGATTTACTATTTTTGAAAATCCTTCGATGAAATGTATACAGTAACCTACTAATACCATAAAACTACGTACCTCTTGCACTTTCATCGGTGTTGGAAATTCCATAATATCCTCTACCTTTGCTAGGTCCACAATGATACCTTCTCCCAAAATAATGTCTCCCAAATAGTGAATATTTTTCTGATAAAAATAACATTTTGACAACTTCCATACAACTTGTTCTCCCTTAAGCACTACAAAACTAATCTCAGATGTTCTCTGTGCTCCTCTTTTGTATGAGATTAAATTAATAGTGTAATACCCATGTTTCCCCTACTTTTAAATATAACTATAACTTGCTAAAATACTATGGGCAGACTAAATATGTGTGGATGTTGGAATTGATGAACCTTTTTGTTATAAAAGGTAATGTATGTATTTTTGTTACCAAATAAAATGGAAAGTGTTGCATAACTGCTGAAGGGGTTTTCCAAGGTAGATAATGATTCATGAGAGACATGGTGAGGGGAACCAACAATGGTTGATATGACCCCGACCAGACCATTACTTTAATATATTTAAATTATTCAAACCCAGAACAATCTTCTGACCCAGAAAAATAAATTACTAGTCATGTTGGTAGTTGGGAAGTCCTCCTCAAGAGTCAATGAGGAGATGGGAAGAGTACCCATCTAAAATATTCCTAACCTGACCCACAAAATCTTTCTGAGGAAGGCAATAAAAGAATGAAAATTTGTGGGCAGAGAAATAGGGAAAGAAGATTAGTCCGACGACCATTTTCTGAAGAGGGAGAGCATGTGCAACTCTCTGGTTTGGAAGAGAACTGAAAAAAAGAATCTGTTATGGGTACATGAATTTGTTGGGAAGTGTTTTCAGACCAAGATGATAAATGAGGTTGCGGAGAATATGGGTGACTGAGGAAGCACCCATTGCAAACCCCCTTGCTTGGTGGAGAGAAAATCGATCTGCCAAGTTCTCGTGGGAGGAGGAGAGTGGTTTTTGTCCTTGGATGTTTCTAAATAGAAGGAAGAGTCTCTCTCAGAGAATCATGATCTAGCTAGGGGGTGGCAAATAGTAAATATGTCCAAGAGTTGATGTGTCTATGGTTGGGTGGAAAAGGGCATCCCTTTCAACAGTTGCATCACTATTTGGTTTCTAGATAAGTATACTTGGTTAGATTTTTGTAGTGTTTAGATCAGAGAAAAATTTATACTATGTTCTAGAAATGTGTAAGTTTAATTTATGACAAAAGTGACCTGAGAAATTTAAGCAGAATAAAGAGAATGTCTTAGTTGAATCTCTTTGAATTTAATTTCTTGTAGACCCTACAACACTAAGAGATCTATCATTACCAACAAAAAATTTTGGGTGTTACATTCATTTAGAGTAGAAAATATGGATTTATCCTTAGCCATATAATAAGATGCTCTAGAATCAATAAGTCACTCATAAAAAGAAGAAGTAGATGTTGCATTGAAGGAGAAACCAAAAGAAAAAAGTGCATGTCCATGAGAAGAAGGGTTAGAAGAAGAAGAATCAAGATCTATGTTGTGTTTCTTCATTACTTCTTGTAAGGCTTCCATCTTTTTAAAACATTTAGATTTGACGTTACCATATCACCCACAAAAGTTGCAATTCATGTCAGTCTTCTTACTTTTAGATTTTGATCCTTTGTCACCATTAAGAGTAGACGCTAGCTAAGAGGGTTTATGACCCTTGTTTTGCTTGTTTTTGTGGCGAGGATGTTCTTCTTGGGATGCCAGGACATATCTTTTTGTTGGGCCACTAATGTTATTTTAGATGTACCTATGGTGTTGATCACTCCAAGTTGCAAAAGATTGTCTGTCTCTCTAATAATAGAATAAAAAAAAAATCGTGGGAGTTTGGTAAGCACTCCCTAGAGCTTCTCTGGTGGCACAAAAGGTAGATACAAAGGTAGAATATGCACTACCAAGCTTATCAAGAATAACATTATATGAATCGGCAATCCTTCAAATTTGTTTGACAATATTTACATAAAATTCTAAGTGTTTTAAATATATATAACTAATCTTCAATGCAAGGAAAATCATTGAGAATTAAAGTCATTAAATGATTTTCAATTTGGCAAATTTGAATCACATTGTGTTTACCAAACACACCTTCAAGATTTTCCCAAGTGTTATCTAGACCATCAATTCCTTCAAGGTGAAACTATAAATTAGGAGAGATGGACATTCTAATGAATCCACGTACTTTGTCATTTTTATTATCCTATTTTTCTTTCTTTTTGGCATCAGTGGGGGCTTGTTCTTTTCCCAGGGTAATCCAGTACAATCATTTACTTCTTAGTACATCCTCCATATGGGATTTTCTTGAGAAGTAGTTGGTACTAGTAAGAAAAATACCACTTGGAGAATCCATATTAAAATATTAAGATAATATAGATTCAAAATCTGAAACTTATGGTCTAGAAGGATATCGCTCGAAAAAATAGGTTGCTTTAAAAAAATGACACTGAAAACAGACTTCGGATGTGAAAGTTATGCTCTTTTAACAAAAGAGGCATAAACGGTAACCAAATAGCCACGTGACAAGTAGAAGTTGGTCCATGTTGTGATCATCCTCCTTCTCTAACTTTACCTATAAGCTCACTTTTACAAATAAGTTACATGAAGTGACCCACTTTTATAAAATAAGTGAGAATCACTTTTACATTGAAGTTACTTTATAAATAAAAGTTGCATGCAAAAAAAATAAAAGGAAAAAGAAAATACCAAAGTACACTTTACAATATAGTTATGAGATAACTCAAGATTGCATGAACTTTTTCAAAAAGTAACTTAAAAAAGAGACTTGAACTCAAGTCCTCTTATTAAATAAAGTAACTTTTAACCAAGTGAGCTAGTGGAAAATAAATTATAATTCTAAAGAAGAAGAATGTGGGTGTTGGTCATGTTGTCGTTGTTATTGTTGGACGTCTGCCTCAAAGTGTGTGCTTACTATAAAAACCTTCGTTTCCACATGTTCATACAAAAACAAGTGGAATTTTGGAAAAACAAATATCCAAATCTCAACAACAATCAGGTTAGATCTCAACTAGCTTACCTGGAAAATGCAATTTTCTCTCTATTTATGATTTTCTAGGCTCGCATTTAGCACAAAGCAAAGAGTATATATAGAAAAGAAAACACTTTCCACTATGTTTCTTATTTTCCAAGAGTGCACAGATATCATGAAAAACATAATACACAGAGTGTAAATAGTAGCAACCTAGAAATAAAAATAGAAAACTAAAATATTAACTCTGGAATTTAAAAAAAAAAGGCGTATCCAGGCTTTATACCTCCAGATTTGACTAAAATGGTCGTAACTTGGGAAAATGGAAACCTTTTTGAGAAAAAAAGAAAAGTGTTTATAACTAAAAGAAGTGCTCCATATGTAATGGAACAATCCTCTCTCGCCAAAAATGACTGGAAAGAGATGAAACTAGAAATGCGACAACATCACTTCAAAATATCAATCTACAACTAAGTGGTTCTTCAAACAGGCTCTGATACCATGTTTGAAAAACATGTTATTCCAATACATGATGAATACCTTCAAAAAACACTCACACAACTAGATCAAATATCAACACACCAATGTGTTTACGTGGTTAAAACCCTTAAAGAGGGAAAAATTCCATGGTCCCAACCAACATGGCCACTTGAGAACAATATATTAATGCAAAAGGAAAATATCTTACAAGATAATTTCTCACAATAGATCATCAACAAATGACCCCCCATGTTATTTAAATAGATATCATGGACCAATCATGTGTTAATCCANTCCCAACCAACATGGCCACTTGAGAACAATATATTAATGCAAAAGGAAAATATCTTACAAGATAATTTCTCACAATAGATCATCAACAAATGACCCCCCATGTTATTTAAATAGATATCATGGACCAATCATGTGTTAATCCATAGAATATGAGTCATCGGATCACTCTATGTCTAGAGCATATCACAACCATCGGATTACATAACTACAAATGCACACTAAAGAAACACACTAAGAAACACACTTTTACCTAAAGACACATTATACCAAGTTGATCTTAACTAACTCCTAAGTGTCTAAATATACTAGCATTGAAGCCGTATTACCTGCATATTTTAATATGGCTAGTCCAAGTGATCTTTTACTTACCAATTCAAACTACTTTTTATGGAAATTCCATATGAAGGATGTACTACAAAGTAAAGGAATTTACCATATTACCTTGGGAAAAGGATTGTCCTTGTTGATGCCTCAAATAAAAAAAAATGGGATATTAAAAATGACAAAGAACATGGATTAGTTAGAATATTCATCTCTATTAATTTACGGTTTCACCTTCATAAAATTGATGACCTAGATGAATCTTGGGAAAAGTTGGAAACTGTATTTGGAAAACACAATGAGATTTGAGACTGCAAACTTGAAAACCAATTAATTTCTTTAAATCTTAGTGATTTCACTTGCATTGAAGATTATATATCTAAGTTAAAAACACTCAAAATTTTACTTGAAGAATGTAAAAAAGAAATAAAGGATCACCAATGTGTATGTGTTATTCTAGCTAAGCTTGGTAGTGTACATTCTATTTTGCATTTACTTTTCACTCCACTAGAGAAGCTCTAGGTGCTACTTACAAACCACCCTCTCTTGAATCTTTATTTATTCTTTGATTAGAGAGTAAGATAAGTTATTGCATCTTGGAGTGATCAACACTGCAAGTACATCTAACAAAGCCTTAGTGGTCCAATAGAAGGATAAATATAAGCATCCAAAGAAGCAACATCATCGCAATAAAAAGAAAAACAAGGGTCCCAAATACTCTTGTCCAACTTCTACTCCCAATGGTGACAAATGACCAAAATAAAAAACTAAAAAGACTGAGAGACAATGAAATTTTTGTGGGAGAGATGGTCATTTAGAGTCTAATTGGTTTAGGAAGTTGAAGGCCTTAGAAGAAAAAATGGAGAAGCATAACATCAATCTTGATTCTTCTTCTTCCAACTCGTATTTTCATGGACATGAACTTTTTTCTTCTTGTTTTTCCTTCAATGCAATGTCTAATACTTCTTATAATGAGTGGCTTATTGATTATGGAGCATATTATCATATGTGAAACACCCCATTTTTTATCCCTTAGTTAATTGTAATAAATCATGATTAATGATGATTGTATCTCAACATGGAAATACATGCTTAACTGTAGAGTTTTAATGGGATCCGATAAATTAACATTGTAGTTATGTACATAATATTGTTATCCAATCATTACATGATCACTGCAATTAACAAATGGAGATGGAATTACATTACATTCCCCATCAAAAAGGAGAATATCATGGCTTATATAAACCACATGCTTGAAAATGTTGATTAACTGGAAAAGGTGGATGGCCATCGAGATCCACTTGGATCACATTGTGATAAAAACTTCACAATGCATATTGAACATGCACACCATGTTCAAAATTGGCATATAACACATATGATAATGAACCATGGGGTATGTTATTTATAGCCTCAATATCTAACCAACTTCCTTGGAATTGAGAAGATCTAAACAAAATATAAACGTCATTGGTTAGAGTTGAGTCTGTCGAATCCACATTGTCTAGTTAGCTCAACAAGGATGCTCGAATAGACCATCTATGCATCCAAATCAGAGTCGATTTCTTAGATAGTTGATCCATCAACCGTCTGTCTTCGACTATTGGTCGAATGTCCAACTGACAGGCTTGTTAACTACTCGGCTAATTGATGTATATATATGGTCTATCACCCGACCAACTATTTATAGATGTTGATCGATCATCTGACCGATTGATTCCAAGAGAAGTGTGATGAACCATTAGAACCTGAGGTTCCAACATGCAAAATATGAAAAGGGGTCGAGGTGTTCCAAGAGGCACATTCATTTTTCAAAATTATCCCAATGATGTTTTCCGAGAACACAACCAACAAAAACACCATTACTACAAGAAGAAAGACGAATAATCGTCACCATATGTTGATTAGATAGTTGTTGCAATGAGTAATAGTTTAGATTACCAACCCGCTCATACCAAATTTTTCTCAAGTCATCGCTATGAACAACAAAAAATAATGGAAAAGATGATGACCCAAATTTTTCAAACTTGTACAACCTGGTAATATCATCAACAATTCCAGTTGCTAGAAGATTCTTAGGATCTTTTAAATCCTTGGTTACAACTTGGTGAGGTGAAAACTCTATGGTTTTACCTTCACCTAAATGAGTGATTTGATACACTACTAGAAGGTTGTAGGAAAGACTTGGAATGCATAATACATCATTAAAATGACCATTATCTACCTGAACCGGTCTAGACCCTACAACACTTAGAGATCTATCATCACCAAAAAATATTTGTTTGGTGTTATTTTCATTTAGACCAGAAAAAATGGTTTTATCCTTAGCCATATGATAAGATGCTACAGACTAATTATCTTCCAATTTTTATTTTCACGGACATGCACTTTTCTCTTTTAGTTTTTCCTTCAATGCAATATCTACCTTCTAATGAGTGGATTATTGATTCTCGAGCATCTTATGATATGTGTAACACCTCATTTTTCATCCCCTAGTTAATTGTAATAAATCATGATTAATGATAATTGTATCTCAAGATGGAAATATTATTACCATACCATGAACATTGTAAAAGTATTATTGTTTAATAAATAAATCCAACTGTTGACTAATGGGTGGAGCACAAGTACTAACCATGATACCACAAAATGGAAGAGTGAGGCGAGGGGGGTGGCTAGAGGGGATTCATCATTCCCAAGCCCCCTCGTTGAATAATTTTTGGTAAATAATCATATATTACCCTTTCTCCTAATTCCAAAGCCAATCATTAAATAAAAGTATGGTTGGGTAGTTGAGAAAGTACACCCAACATAAATGCATGGAGTGAGGACTAGTACATCCATGGAGAATCATGGAATCCACATCTACATGAAGGGAACTCGAGAAAATTCTTGGAGAAGGAAGAGAATGCATGAGTATGTGTAGAATAGGAACATAAGGGGAGTATGCAGTGCATTTGCAGAAGAAAAATGTGTGTAGGAGAAGACAAAGTAGCATTGAGGAGAAAGAACCCATGCATAGACAAGCATTGTCTGGGATGAAATGTGGAAGAATCCATGAGAAAGAAAGCACAATAATGTGTAGAGAATGTGGGATAAGTGCTTAGAGATATGGGAGAACCCACAAGTGGAGAGAACATACAAGAATCATAGAAAGAATGTCTTGTATGATTGGTCTAAAAACCAAACCTGACCTAAGCTTAGAGGCTCACAAGCTTGATGCTTGCTAGAACAAAACCAACACTAGAAGGGGATGGCACTGAGGGACTCTGATAGCAGTGAAGATACTCCCTTGTGTAGAGGAAATTCATATGGGAAGGAATCTGATAAACTAGTGGAGGCCTTAGGCATGGTGGGTATAGGGGGATTTAAACCAATGGTTGTTATGAAGGAGACCAACCTTCACACTTTGAATTGCTCCAAGAGTCTAAGGAATCCCCTGGTGGTATTATGGATTTGCATGGGGGTGGCCAGTTGCAAATGTATTCAATGCATTTGAGCCTGTAGTTGGGTGGAAAAGCACTCACCCTCATTCAATTGGCTCAGATGCAGACTTTAAATAGATAAGTGTTCACTATGCTCTGTGTACTTAATTATCAGAATGAATAGTATATGTTTGTATCTCTGAGATGTATGGATTTATGAGCATGATGAATTAATTTATAAGCCTAAATTTCTTTCTTCCTATTGAATACATTCCATATGGGTGAATTACCCATCGAATGCATGCATAAGTAACCTAAAATTCATGGCTTGAGATTGTGTGAATTGTCTGTGTATGGAAATGGAATGAATATAATATTTTGTGATATTTCTTGTATGATGGTTGGTTTCCAAAATAGTTGATTTTATGGAATACACATACAAGTAACCTGGAATTCGTATTCTAAAAATTGGGGAATGATCTGTACTGGTTGTGTAATTTTCCAGTGTGATGGGAAAGTTGCAGGTAGGATTTCCTTTCCTATTGAATGCTTGACAGCGGGCCTATAAATTTTCATGACCAAGTCTCTGTGAATGAAATTATTTGAGTGAAGGGTGTATTCACTTGGGATTTTTTTTTCTTTTTTTTCTTTTTTTAGATTGAATTCCATGGTTATAGAACTAGTAATGACCATGACTATCCTTAAGGATTGACTTTGTGCAAATCCCTAGAAGAAGAAATGGTGAAATTAATGGAAAATTGGCTAAATCTTAATATTCAACCCTATCCATTCCTCATAACACTGATATGAAATCTCAACCATCCATCAAGAATTTGGGTTGCGGAAGAATCCCAAGGCGTGACATAATGCTAAGCTCGAAGGAGCTAGTCCGCAAGCCTATCAGAATTCGAGTTGCAGAAGAATCCTGAGGCACGAAAAATGTCATTCCGAAGGGAGGAGATTGAGGGCGCAAGTTCGCAAGCCTATCATGATTCATATTTCCAGATGAAGAGAGATGGTTATTATTCAAGAACCTTCAATCCCAAACTTGATGAGGACTATTTATCTAGGTGATCATATGTTTTCCAATTTAGTGGACGTGCAAGTTGTGTCAGAAACCCTCTTAATGATCAAGTAGTTTGGGAACCCGCGATGATATGAACCATTGACCTAGGAAATCACCCACTATTTGATCCATCGAAAAAGTATGTTGTCTCAGAAATTCCATATGAAAAATAGAATGTCACGTCATCATGCTGAGTGAGATGCCATGTCAACAATTAGTGGTGTGAGAACCATGTCAATTGAGTGACAGGTGGAGAACCGCCATTGGGTACACATCAACAAGGAAATATGAATGCATTGAGGCCACATGAAACTAGGGTACATGTGGGACCCATAGTTTCCATTGGTAAGTGCCAAAAGGAATAGATCAAGCAATGAGAGTTGATCTTGATTGTCATTCGTGGAGTTGATGAATGTGGGTCGTTCAATCTATCAAGAGTCGGGTTTCAAGAATATCCTATAGTAGTGTAAGGAAAGGATCCCAAAGGATCGAGCTCGATAGAATTGATGGATTTGGAATACATAAGAATTTGTGTACATGTTAAGCCGACAACTTGACGACATGAGCCCGATGGAGAAGATCCTGATAGGCTTGCGAGAGGTTGTTTGTGGGAGAAATTTTCTTGGGATGATTTCCCAAAATGCGACCCCGATAGAGAAATTTTGAAATCATTACGGGTTGTGGACTTTGAAGAAACCTTGAGCCAATGTTAACTAGGCGATCCAAATAGTGCTTTGGGTTTCAGACTTAAGAATTATTCTAGATTGTTATTAATTAGACATTTCGATGGAAATTATTCGAAAGGAGAAGCTCGATAGTGTTGTGGGATATGGAATAACGAAGGACGAGTCCAAAGACCTATGTTCGAGGTTATAATAGTAAGAAACTTCAGCCAATCAGTGCGGGGTAGGTCCACATGGATTCCAGTGGACTGATAGATCGACTGGCACAGATGGATTGGGTCCAAGTGGACATGATGATGTCATCATTTAGAAAATGGAAAAGAACTTGTAAAGATCATATCTTTCTGTATAGAGCTCATATTTGATCACAAAGATAGTCTTTGGAAAGATTTTGAGGAATAGGATTGGTATGTAAGCTTAGAATTAAGAGTTAGATTAATGGTTGAGAAAAATAATTTTGTACACCCCACCAACCTAATGGGAATTAGGGGGCCAGGTGTGTTACAATATGGTTGAGGATAAAACCATTTTTTTTACTATTAATGAATGTAACACCAAACGAATATTTGTTGGTGATGATATATCCCTTAGAGTTATAGGTTCTGGAATAATTCATCTAGACAATGGTCATTTTATTGATGTATTATGTATTCCAAGTCTCTCCTACAATATTATATTAATATATTGAATAACTCATTCAAGTGAAGGTAAAACAATTGAGTTTTTTCCTCACCAAATTGTAATCAAGGATTTAAAAGATCCCAAGCATGTCCTAGCAACTAGAATTGTTATGGATATTACGAGGTTGTAAGGATTTGATAACTTTTTTTCATCATCTTTTTTATCAATTTTTATTGCTTATAGTGATGACTTGATTAGAGTTTGGCATGAGCGATTTGGTCATCTAAACTACCTTTCATTACAACAACTATGTAATAAAAATATGGTGACTAGTCTTCCCCTTGCTTCTTGTAGAGATGGTGTATGTTCTAGTTGTATTCTTGGAAAACACCATTGAGACGATTTTGACAAATTTGCCTCTTGGCATGCCTCGACCCCTTTTCATCTTGTTCATAGTGATTTGTATGGTTCACTTCCTTCTCCTTCTTTCTCTAGGTTCAAGTACTTCTTAATTTCCATTGATGACTTATCCAAATGCACTTGGGTTTATTTCTTAAAAATTAGTAGTGAAGTATTTGACATGTTTTTGGCCTGCAAGGCCCTAGAAGAAAAGAAATTTAGGCATCAACTGCAAAAACTAAGAACAAATAATGGAGGTGAATATATTAACAGAGAATTTACAACTCAGTGCTCTGCATAGGGCATTCAGATGAAACATAATGTTCCATATACACCACAAAAAAATGATGTTGTTGAGAGAAAAAAATGCACACTAAAGGAGACAACAAGTTGTATGATCAAGTCTAAAGGATATTTCATTTTTGGGTGGAAGCCATTAATTGTGCCAATTACATAATCAATCCCACTGCTACAAAGACTTTAAAAATTTAACACCTAAAGAAGCATTGAGTAAAATTAAACCAGATGTTAGCCATTTCCATGTGTTTGTTAGTGAAGCATGGGTTGGCATTCCTGTAAGTTTTAAACCTGTGAAGTAAGGAAATGCACATGGATTCTTAAGAAAAACAGAATTTAGTCAATGGCTCATTCACATAGTACACAGAGATATATACCGAAATCCTCAACCAGGAAAACCTTTCTTATATTCATTATTGAATTTCACCATTCACCATACAATATATACAATGTTTTTAGGTATTTTGTAGATACCAAAACCAGGTATGATTTTAAGGATGGAAATTTATTTTAAAATTTAGAAACCTTGGAGAATCTTACTAATCCTTCATATGTCAACTATAAATGTTTGGCGATATTTTTTTAAAAATATTCAAATTTCTAAGTATTTTATATAGTTTTTATAAAATTTTGGCTATTTTTAAGGTAAAATAATTTTATCCTATAGAATTTGGGCAAATCATTTTTAAAATAGAGAATCTCGTTTTTGGAAAAACCATGGAAAATTAGCCCATGAGAAAAATTTAGCCCCTAAAATCATCCTTGAGGTCCAAAACCCTAATCCCTTAATCCGAGATTAATTTAGTAAACTGCTAAAAATAGAAAAATCCGCTAAAAATAACAAAAACCGCCCAAAACAAAAATTTGGGGGCGCTTCACGTAACCAGGGGGGGGGCATACCTGCCCCCCCTAGGACCCCCCTAGGAAAGCGCACGGAGCACACGACACAAATAGAGAACTACTACGAGGGATCTTCAGACGTAGTTGTTGAATCTGACATGCCCACACACACACATGCAAAGAATATAACACATACCCAACATTCTCCCACTTGTTGTTTTCTTTACATCCAGGGGTCCACAAGATTATATATAGTCAACAATCCAGGGCAGCAATGCCCATTGTTACTCTACACCAGGAGAAATTTTTTGTGCTCACAGACTTTGTTAATGAATCTGCAACATTCTTCAAAGTGTCAACCTTTTCCAGTAACACCTTCCTTTCCTCAACCATGTCTCTCACAAAGTGATATTGAACATCAATATGCTTTGTCTTTGAATGATAAGTTGGGTTCTTTGCTAAGAATATTGCCACAATCTAATCTCACTGCTTGTTGTACCAACCCAATACCTGAACACAATCTTTGTAACCATACTGCTTTTTTGCTTGCATGAGTGGCTACCATGTATTTAGCTTCTATAGTTGAGAGTGCCACTACAACCTGTCTTTTGCTCATCCAACTGATTTCTCCTCCAAATAGGTTAAACACATACCCGCTTGTAGATCTTCTGCGATCCAGATCTCCAGCCCAGTCTGCATCAACAAAGCCATGTATGTCCACCACTCTGTCCAACCCTGGTCTTCCTTGGTAGCACAATCCATAACTGATAGTGCCACGAAGATACCTGAAGACCCTCTTTACTGTTGTCCAATGCTCCTTCCCTGGTTTTGACATATACCTACTCAAAAATCCCACTGCATATGCAATGTTCGGTTTAGTACAAACCATTACATACATCAAACTGCCAACTTCACTGGCATATGGAACATGGGACATGTCCTCTTCTTCTTCCTGTGTCTTGGGACACTGATTTGCAGATAAATTTACACCTATAGGAATAGCAACCTTGACCATTTTACTTCCATGCATATTAAACCTCTGCAATATTGTCTCAACATATTTTCTCTGATTCAACCAGAGTTTCTTGTTTACATGATCTCTTTTAATCTCCATTCCCAGAATGAAGTTAGCAACACCGAGATCCTTCAAGTCAAATTTGGAGGATAGCTGTGATTTCACCTCCTTGATAACATCCATGTTATTTCCTACCAACAACATGTCATCAACATACAACACTACAT
>SNQJ01S0009621.1:142613-177021 GCA_010110895.2 Picea sitchensis | reverse complement strand
TATCCCATAGTTACTTGGCTGTAGATTCTCCTGAGACATTCAACAACACTGAATCTTCCAGGCAGATTCGAATAGTACTCCTTGCTCTTATGTCCAACTTCTCCCAATCTTCCTTCGACATACTAGTAGGTGGTGTACTAGTAGTTTGTTCACTAGTAGGTTGCGTATCAGTCATATGTGTGCTAGTAAGCTGCGTACCAGTAGGCTATGTAATAGGATCCACAACGATCCATTGTTCTTTGTCTACAAGAAGGTCCTCCATTTTCAGCTTCCATAGCTCAAACTTTTTACCGTTGAACTTCTCTATCTCGATTCTAGAAGAACTTTCCATTCCTCTTTCTGCACTCAAATCACCACTGCAAAAGCTCCCACTAAACCCAGGTTTATCACAGACCGAAGATAAACTTGATCTATCAAGACCAAGCCAAACCCTCAACAACAAAGGCATCCCTATGAATCCAAAAACGAGCTCTGATACCACATGTAAGTTTTAAAATTGTGAAGTAAAGCAATGCATATAGATTCTTAAGAAAAATAGAATTTAATCAATGGCTCATTCACATAGTACATAGAGATATATACCGGAAACCCTCAACCGGGAAAACCTTTCTTATATTCATTATAGAATTTCACCCTTCACCATACAATATATACAATGTTTTTAGGTATTCTATAGATACCAAAACCATAATCCCTTAATCCGGGATTAATTTAGTAAACCACTAAAAATAGCAAAAACTGCCCAAAAATAAATTTCGGGGCACTGCACGTAACCAGTGGGGGGCATACCTTCCCTCCCCCCCCCCTGGGACCCCCCTAGGAAAGTGCCCGGTGCACATGACACAAACAAATAACTACTACAAGGGATCGTCAGACACAGTTGTCGAATCTAACGCGCCCACACACACACATGCAAAGAATATAACACATACCCAACAATTCTCGATGAGAAAAGGAAAGCATTACAAACTAAAAGTGAGAAGTGCATTTTTTTTGGATATTGTGAATATGTAAAATATTATAGAATTCTTCAACCTAATTCCAAATAAATTTTTATTAGGGGATATGTTAATTTTGATGAAAATATCTTATCTTGTGAGCCTAATTCAACATGTGTGCCATCTTCAACCTACGAGGCATCTTCATCATATGTTTCATATTCTCTTCCCAAATTTTCTTTTAGTGATCCTATTTTGGTTTCTTCTTTAGATGATGATAGTGAGGACGAAAATTCACCTCTACCTACTCACCTTCCTCTAGTTGGTTTAATTGAACATGAATTTGCACTAGTACCACTACTTCCTAGATGGGTTTGTACAACGCGAGAAGTAGTTGGTGATATTTCTAATGATCCTATAGATCGATGTCATACATGTTCATAGTTCCAACAAGACTCCTCTATTTTGGCCGAAATTTTAGAGACTCATGATCCAAAAAAAATTGCAGAAGCTTCTAGCCATATAGATTGGGACACAAAAATGAATGAAGAATATTGTTCCTTAATGGTGAATGATGCTTTGGATCTTGTACCTCTTTTAAAAGGAAGAAAACTTGTCAAATGCAAATGGGCATATAGAAATAAGTATGCATCAGATGGAAGTGTTGAAAGACATAAGGTCTGGCTAGTTTCCAAAGGGTTTTCTCAAGTTGAAGGAATTTAATAAAATGAAACCTTTTCCCTCATAGATAAAATGAATTCCATTCACCTTGCTCTAACCCTTGCCATCTTACATAAATAAGAGATCCATCAGATGGATTTTAAATCTATCTTTTGGCTTGGGGATTTGCAAGAATAAATTTGCATGGAACAACCTCTTGTATATGTTCAAAATGACTCTAGCCTTATTTTTTGCCTTAAGAAGTATCTTTATTGTCTTAAGCAAGATCCTCAAGCTTGGTATGCTACAAAAAATATCTTTCTTCTTGAAATAGTCTAAACGTTTTATATTTTATCTTTTTTTGGCATTTTTTCTGATGGGTTTCATCCAAAATCTGGTTAGAAATTCAGAAAAATAGTTAGAATTGTAGATTTTAGTGGTTGAGATTGTATATAACAGGTGCCCTAGGTTTTTTGAGGCCATTGAATCGGTTCATTCATTCAAAAACATGATTTGATTACTATAAAATTGGGATTTTTCCAACAATCACGCTGCCAAATTCCAATCATAGTCACTAGAAAAAGTAAAAAACATAGAACGTTTAGACTGTGCCCTTAAACAAATCCTTTTAAAATAATTAACATTAGTAAAGTAAAATGAATATGTTTTTAACATGTACTATGTTACATATATACAATTTGAATGGGCCCGATGGTTAAGAACATGTGTTTCCTCCTAGGAGGTCACAAGTTCAAATTCATAGGGGGTTAGAGTATGTATGTAATGTTCCCAAGCAGATTGGATAGGAAATTAATGGTTTTCTTATCGTTTGTGTGTATTGTTTGTTGTTTTTTTTGCATATTATTTCCCATAGTTGTGTTTGAGGTGTTTTCAAGAGTTTTATAACATGTAGAAGATGGACATAGCACAACAATAGATGGAAATATAAGATACAATAAAATAACGCAAAGGAGTAACTAAAAGACTTCAGATCTATCCTTTATTTATTTAATAAGCTGACCTCCATACATGAGATATACAGATCTATAATAGTAGAGAAAAATATAGAAGCTTGGGTTGATGATGCCTCCAAGATACAAGTAAGGAGAGTTGTGAGTCCTCATATGCCTCCAATGGAATCATACAAATATGAACAAGATCAATTTCTTTCCCTTTTGTAAACTAGCACCATGATCTGGCTGAGTTGCACCCCCATCTGACTGCAGAGACCCTAGGAAATTCGGCCTCTTCATATCTGACCTCTAAACCCTTGATATTTGTTGTATAACTATAGATTTTATGTTGTAGGATCAATATTATGATATCCCCTAGCAAAAGTAAGATATTTTACCCTCCAAAGCACTGATCCTCCAAGATAATTTGCGCCCTCCTTTAGATGCTAAGTGAAAAAATAAATGAATGAGGAATGAGGTGCCCTCCTCTCCCTTTTATACCTCCATCTTCTAATTTTCAATTAAATTATTTCATTGAATTCTAAAGTTATTACTTTATTTCCTCCTCTAAGTCAATTAACCTTCTTCTTTTTTCTACTTTTACCAAAGTCACTTTAATAATATAACATTTTACTCCTTAGTGACCACTTTTGTGCCTCTTAGCCCCCTTTTCCCATGAGACTATAGTCTAGAGGGGTGAGTAGACTACTAAGTCTTCTAGTAACCTTGTCAAGAAGAGGGGGACATTACAATCTCCCCTACTGGAAATTGCTTGCCCACAAGAAATCTTGAATCTATATGTTGTAGAAATTGTTCAGTCTCCCAAGTGGCATATTCTATAGGAAATTTTTTCCATTTGATTAAGTATTCCTTGATATCCTTGTTCCTTAGTTGTTTCTCCATCACCTCCAAAACCTATTCTGGAATCAAAATCATGTGTCTTTCTTCATTTACTGGAGGTAGTTCTTCATTAGTGACAACATGATGTCGTAATTCTGTTTTTAGGAAGGATGGAAGACATTATGGATTTTGCTTCCCTGCGGTAGCTCTAACTCATATGCAACTTCCCCAACCTTACTTTTCACCTTGTAAGGCCCATAGAAGTGGGGTTTGATATTTTCAATACCATTTTTCTTAATGGATGCATGTCTATACAGTTGTAGCCTCAAATAGAAAAATTCCCCTACCTCAAAAGTACGCTCCAATATGTGCTTGTCTACACATAATTTATGTTTCTTTTGAGCCCTTCGCAAATGATCTTTGAGTTCTTTAAGAATGTCCTAGATTTCTTGTATCCACTCCTTATTGATAGGACATCTACTATCTCCAAACACAATCTCTACAAAAGTAAGGGGGTCATAACTATATAAATATTTGAAAGGAGACATACCAATAGACATGTGGTAAGTGGTGTTGTAGCAATATTCACCCAAATATAGCCACTTGACCCACCCTTTCTATTTCCCTATCACATAATTTCAGAGGCATCCCTCCACCCACTTGTTTACTATCTCAGTTTGACCATCTGTTTGTGGATGGTAGCTAGTGTTGGGGGTTAATTTTGTACCCACTAGATGAAATAAATCCTACCAAAAGATTCTCATAAATATATTATCCCTATCATTCACAATCGTTTTGGGTAACCCATGCAACCTAAAGACTTCTATGAAAAATAGATTTTCCACCTGAGATGCACTAAAGTATATGGAGATGGTGAAAAAGTGAGCAAATTTGGTCAAACGGTCTACTACCACAAATATGCAATCCTTACCCTGTGCCTTGGGTAGCCCTGTAATGGAATTCATAGATACAATTTCCCACTTATGATCTGGAATGGGAAGAGGTTGTAATATCCCTACTGGGTGGCTGTTCCCATCCTTGTTCTGTTGGAAAGTGATACATTCCTTGATGTGGCACATGACATCTCCCTTGAGACCTTTCCAAGAAAACATCTCTCATATATTTCTATACGCTTTAAGGAATCCTTGATGCCCTACTAGTGATGATTCATGAAATTCTTGAAGCACCCTTTTTCTGAACAAGGATTCAAGAACAAAATAGATCCACCCCTTATAATATATGATGTCATATATAATCATGTACCTATCATCTTGTAACTTTCCATCCATCAACTCACATGAAAATTTATATTTGGAGTACTTTACCAATAAAGAGATTTCCAATCAACTGATATCTCTGACATGGAGTAGGTTGAGGGTCTTCTAGACAAGGCATCCTTTACAACATTTTTTTCCCTTGACATATTCTATGTCAAATTTATAATCCTAAATATTAGTCACCCACTTTTGTTGTCTCTCATTAATGTCCTTATGCTCTAGAAAATACTTGAGGCTATTATGATCTGTCCTGAGCACAAATTTCTCTCCCACCAAATATTTCTTGAACTTGGTCAATGCATGCATGCTAACATTTCCTTATCATAAATGGTGTACCACAATTCAGACCCTCTTAGTTTACGACTCTGATAGGAAATGGGAAGCCTATTTTGCATGAGAAAAACTCCAATACCATCACATGATATGTCACACTCTAGAATGAATGGTTGAGAAAAATATGGCAAAGAAAATACATGACAAGTGCTCATTACCTTTTTCATTCTGTCAAAGGTCAATTGTGCTTCATCACTCCACTTAAATGGACCCTTTCTTGTCAAATCAGTCAAAGGTGAGAATAATTGAGATAATCCCTTAACAAACCTCCTATAATAACTGCAAATTCCAAGAAATCCCTTGAGCTCTGTAAGTGTTTTGGGTGTGGGTGTAACATCCCCATTATAATCCCCAGTTTAATTAATGATTATGTACATATAATGTGTGGCTATGGCCAAAGTGATGTAATATGTGACTTGTATTTCTTTGTTTTATTAATAAAATGTGATGACAACTGCTAAGGGGACATGGTCAAGATATGGGGGCTGAATTAATCCACAAGAGAGGGGAGTGTCTAGAATAATGGCCAAGAGGGGTCCAAGGGAGAAAATACCCATGTATATTAATTTAACCCATTTTCCTAAATTTTCTATTTTTATATGAACCTTCCCATTTCTGATTGAGTGTTCCCAAAGCCAATCATTGAATACATGTAAGAGGGTGGGTGTGAGTGGTCACATCCAAAATTTATTGGGCACATGGGGGTTGAGTACAATCAACTTAGGGAAGAGTGTGAGTTAATAAATGCAAGCCAAAGAGAGGAAATTTGTATGGGTTGGGACAACAAGTTTTAGTTAGTCAAGTTTGTGCATGGGAAGGGGATAGAGAGAAAGAAACAGAGATTGAAGTTGATGCAACCATGGAGGGTCAATTCTAGATAAATATGGATCATAATTGGAGTCAATTGGATCTGGAAAATTGAAGATCTAGGTTGTCAGGCCTGAAGAGTGAACTCCTGGGTGAGTTGCACTAAAACCACGTGTTTTTTGTTGGTTTGTTGATAGTTTTCCTAGCAACAGTTTCCCTTGAGTTCCCAACTAAGATATTTCTAGCTGCATGTGCCAGAGATACCTTGAGAAACGAATGGAATTCCTAAGGGGATGAGACCATTGAAGGGGTACATTCATTGGGTTGGACAGGTCAAGAGGAAGAGAGCTAGTGAAAAATCGGGATAGTTGTAGGAGAATATCAGTTGGGTTGAGAGTTTTATGAGTTGTGAGTGGAATGTGAGAGACCACCCTCTTTTATGGATTTCTAGCCTCAGCTCAAGCATGATTGGTCATTGATATTTTGAACAATCAATCTATGGTTGGGTGGAACATCCATCCCAAGCAATTGGTTGCACAACTGTTGTTAAAATATAAGTGTGTTATCTTGTTGTTATGTTAAACTATGTGTTTAATTGTTATGCATGAACTCCGTGTATTTTTAAGTGATTTATATGATGTTGTATTGAGTTGTTTAACTACATTTCATGTTGATTATTATCATGTGGTAGATGCATCTATTTTGTGGTTGTAGACAGTAGCTAAATATGTTTCAATTCAGAACTGTAAGCTACAGGAAATCAACTAACTGTAAATGAATTAATGTAGTTAGCATAAATTTAATTTTTAAGAGTATTCTACACCATAATGTCCTTGATATGGGCTGGGGGACGTTACATTATGGTATCAGAGCTTCTGGTTCTAACATTGGGATTGTATGGGACAATATGGTAGGGAATTCATGAAATTCATTGTTGCAGATTTTGTCTGTGACCAATTTGGGGGAAACCAAAGATTTTGGAGAGAAATCCCCAATTCCATGAGTGAAATATGAGTTTTAATTACTTTAGACAGTTTGAGAGGGTTAATGGAGTAGAGCGGTGAATTTCTAGATCAAAATTCGACTTGGAATGGTCAAAATTCAAGTTTTAATGGCCGCCTGTAGAGTTACAGGAAGTTTGGATAATTGACGATTGAAATTGTGTTTGATCTCATATTTAATGCCCAAGATTCATCATGATAAATTTAAAAAATTCCTAAGGATTCAACCATTTGAAAGGTTGATGATATCAATGACCATTATTAAATCATAGGTTGTGAAAGGGAGTTAAACCTTTTGGGCCTTGGGACTTTGGAGGTCCACGACTTCGAGATGTTGAAACTTCACAACATTCAAATCATGTCAAAGGCAATCGGTCAAAAAGGTGACCGGACGATTGATCGACAAATGGAAGTTTCCTATCCATTGTCATGGGATCCACTTTACCGTTAAACCCTGACCACCTTTTCAGTCGTGAAGTAACGTAATCCATAGATATAAGGCTATTCGAAATCTTTCTTGACTGTTGGATATATGCTATGGTCAAATTCAACATTGACCCACTCTGGGAGTAAAAGGTGTTAAACGAATGGAATCTCTGAATATCAAAGTTGCGAAGTAATTTCAGTCATAGATCTAAGGATATTCAAAATATTTCCTGGCCGTTAGACATATGCTACGGTCAAATTTTCTTTTGATTGCACTTTATGACATTCAATACAACACGGGGTTGTGACTTATGTTTCTTCTTTCATTGACTGACCTCGAAGAGCCGATCACTCTTGATAATCTCCTGGGATTATACCAATGTTTAATTATAGACATCACACCCTTGATTTTCAATGATCTCTATGAACTTACATGAAGAATTCGTTGCTAACGCCCCTAACTACCCTGAGAAAAGGGAAATGGGAGCATAGACTTCGGGAAGTCTAGGAATACTAGAGTTTAGCTGAGTAGACTTAATAGTTGGATTGAATATTTACCGATAGAGAAATATGAATGACCTACATATGGTCTAAATTCATGAAGTTATGAGGAGGAATATTTGCATCAAGAAAATCCCCGATGACATAACTATAAGGGGATATAAGGGGATAAAATAGGAAGTAGCATTAGGAGATTGAAAGTATGAAAGAGAAATAACTAGCAAGTTGGGTTCAGGTGTTTCATTATTTCTAGGTAGTTGCATATGGACGAGCATTAACTCACTCCAGGAGTAAAAAAGTGTTAAACGACCAGAGTCCCTGGATGTCAAAGTCGTGAAGTAACGTGGGCCATAGATATAAGGATCTTTGGAACCCTTCTCGATTTTTAGATCGAGTATAGTGGAAGGATAGATTAAGTGGTACCATCAACTAACAGAAAAATTCATCCCTGATTTATGACCTCTCTGGTAGGTAACCCTTCAAGAATTATTGGCTTAAGGACTGTAAGGGATGCAAAGTCATGAAATCTCGGAGTGGCGAAATCCCTTCGACTATTAGATCATGGGGAAGAATTCAGGAATGATGTGAGACATTTATCTAAGGTTTCATTTGGATCCTTTCTCATTCATTCGATCTATTAATGGAAGGATAACGTAAACTCTTCGACGAAGTCTTAATCTAGGAAACATAAGGTACAAGGGGTAAGAATATCCCAAAAGTTGAAGGATGAAGTATGTGGCGAGGAATTTCGGAACTTCAGAACTATGGAACTTCAAGACTCTAGGATATCTAAAGATATAGGAAGACGTATTAAACATCAAATCATTAAAGCATCGAAGTAACGAAGTGCATGTTATCTCCTAGCCTAGGGATAACTAAGGACATTGTGTCTTGAGGCCCACAAGTCCTAGACATGGAGTACCAAGAGCCATATTGACTTGAGCCTGGCCCTGGAGGCTCCATACTTCTTTTCATCACCTCCATCTAGTCAACAACAACAACATCCATTCCATAGTCCTAGTCCTTCAATAGAAGTGAGTCTTGCTCCATGAGGTAATGAGTCCAGGCATCATGGTATGTGTCACTCTGAATCTCAAAATATTTGAATATGTGCATTTAATTCTTTTTACTTCTAGTGTGTGCTTGGACCTTATTCCTTTCCACTTATCTACGTCTGGGGGGAATGACAGAATCCCATAAAAAGTTGATTCCCATAGGGTTTGAGTTGTCAGTGGGTGGGTTCATGAAAGGTCATCATCCATTCCCACCATACTTATCACTTTGCATCCTTTTCCCTTTCATCCATCCCATACATTGGTTCATACATTGGGTTTCCCAAGATAGCAAAGGGTTGTACCTTACCTTGTGGGAAGAAGGGGATAAAGGCCTAGAGGTTAAAAGTAGCTGGAAAAAGATAAAATCCAAAAGAAAAAAACCTTCATATGCTTCGTCTAGGGATCCTTGAGAGATAAATAAAAGGCTTCTCAGCAAGAAACAGAGGGACCCATAAAATAATAAAATCAAGACCTAGTTGGAGGATAGGGGGTCTCATCACGATCCATCCAATTAGGTGCATGGACATGTAGCGGTATGACACTACCACTCAATTGGTCACCATACCCAAGTAGTGTCTCTTGGTGGCATATCCAAGAGAAAGGGGGTCTCATCACAAGACAACCTTCTCATCTCCATGAAATTCTTGTGGGTAACATTGTCACCATTGGTCACCACGCGAGGGAAGTGTCCCCTAACTAGTCTCTTGAAAGAAAAACAAATAAGATAAAAAGATGAAAGGAATTGAATGGGCTTGGAAACATTTTCATCCATGACAAGGTGCAACTCACCCTCTTCAGAGGCACCCATAGGTAAGCCATACATTCCCCTATCATCACTGCACCCATTTCTCAAACATCCCTCACCACCTCATCCACTTACATGGCCTGGATTTGTCTTCACTTGGAAACATCCCATGTCCAATGAGAATTATCCCAATAGGACCTCATGGTGTCCTCTCCAAACCTAGATTGTAGAATAACATAACGCCTTTGAGCATTTGTTTGGGAAAGGGGGGTTTTATTCACATGTTTAGATAACTTGATTATTAGATGTGATTGACATTTCTATGATCCCTATGACTTATGAGCCCATGGAGGGAGTAATTTTTGTTTTTGCAGGGCCACACTCAATGGATAGGTACATATGGGGAGATGATTAGTTCAGACCTCCATAGGGATAAAATCCCACCATATGAATGTTGATACCCCATCTAGGGGCAGAGACATGACATAGGGTTTCACTAGAGAGAGAGGAGGACGGTCCACGAGAGATAGCCTGGAAGGCCTAGACCCAGGGGGGTCTTTCCCTCCTACTATGATGTTGTCCTTGAAATCCCCATGGCGTCACCTATGTGACCCTTGACATCACCAATGTTTGATGGACATCTTGGAGGCAGTTATGTGCCAAGTGGCATGTGTGGCTAGATCCAGAGGCCTTGGGAGGCCTAACATTTTGCTCCTTGAGGCCAACGTTTCATTAGAGAGGCCTAACGTCACCCTAAAGGGGCATGAAGTCACCTATTCTACTTGATTTAGGGTTTAAATTGACATTTTTATGTAAAAAATGGATATTACATGTAAACTAGCCATGTCGGCCTTTTTGACCTAATTCTGGTCATTGTAGTTGTATAAATAAGGGAAAACTCACTCTTATTTTTCATGATCTTAGATTCAAACTTAAGTGAGGTCTGAAATTTTCACCCTAATTAGGGTTACTTGGCTGAAATTTAGTGCGCACTTCTTGAAGGAGGCTTATTTTGGAGTATTTTGGCATTTTTCTTGGTGGAAGTGTTCAACTAGGTTATTTGCTACATGATTCTTGGTGAATGTAAGTAAATTTTCTGCAATTCTTCTTCATTGAATGATTATGTTTTTATTTATATTGCATTTATACTAATATGATGAAATTTCTAGCTTAAAACCCTAGGAGGGTAAAGCACATGTTATTGTCCTTGGCTTAATAACTTTCACCTACTAGATTATGCTAGAAAACCGATTTTCTTGAATCTTTTTGCTAAGGGCCTTGTCATTGCAACACCCTAGCAACTTTTGCTTCATCTATTTGTCATATACTTTATCCTTGAGCTAAAGAAGGAGGAAAACTACTAGGGCCCAAGGTTACCTACTTCCTAGTATCCATTTCCCCCCTAGGGTTTGGTGATTGAAGCCTTGGGCTACCAACACTTCAATTATTGACTCTCTTGTCTCTAGCTCTCTTATTATCATTTTTTCCTTCAAGATTTTGTGTTTCCTAAAAAGACTCCATTTACCCTTAAAAAAACACTGATCTAAGCCTTACAATTGAGTGATTGACAAAAACTACTATCAAAACCTTTACCTTGAGCTCTCTACTAACTACTCCTAACCTTGGAATAGTCTAATCTACTAACCTATTTTCTATTGTTATTAAATTAAGATACATCCATATATTGCAACATTAAAAGCACCTAAAAGCAATTGTAAAGTTGATTTATACACTGCCTGATTTGCTTCCGACAAATGCTAGTACTTTGCTATTGTCGAGTAATTATTTTTGGTCATTGTGAAGCCATTTCAAGGCTTTTATTGTGAAACAATCATTTCATAAACATTTATGCTATAAAATTTTGTTTTCTTCATCATATATAAGCTATTTATTTTATTGAAAAATTCCATGGCTTTGTGACGTACTAACAACAAGTTGTACTTGCAAAAGATATATTTTCTTGTTGCTTTGTTCTGGGAAGGTACATCTTAATACTTCATTACTTCATTGGTTAAAACCCCGAGACTTTCTGATCAGTGTGACTTGTGAGAGAGGATATTTTCATAGTCACTTTAACCTTTGCCTTCTCAAACCCCCAGGTCAGTGGGGATGTCTCCCCTGGGCCATTAACCCTAAATAGAAAGAGGTATCTTGTTGAAGTGACAGTGATAGGATAACCTCATGTTACACAAATTTTCCTTCCCTTAACATTTTCCTTTGGAATAAGTATAGATTGTGCGATAACATTTTGGCGCCATTGTCGGGGAACACTAAGTTGATTCTCCTCAAAGAAAACACTTATTAGTGAGCCTTTCCTCAAAAGCCTTTACTTTACAAAGCTTACTTGGTGAATCCACTGAGGGTGATCCCCTCATCCCTTTGATAGTTTCAAGAAAATTATATGGCGATTGCACTAACCTTTTCCAAGGTGCCAACTTACTCTCAATTCTGTGATATTTCCAAGTTATGGGATCATGGCTCCCTAGGAACAAGTGTATCCAACTATTGATTTCAAAAAATTTCCAGGATACCCAAATTATTTTGATACAAAATGGTCAAGAAACTCTCCAAGATTTGGAGGCCTCCCAATTACTCACATTGTAGAATTATTGAAGTATATAAGCAAGATAGAATTGGGAGGGGAGGATGTTCTGGTAAAATTATTCATAATTTCTTTGCCATTCTTTTTTCAAGATTGGTTTAGGATTTTTTGTGAAGATAGGGGTATTTCATCTTTCATAGACCTCATCATTAGGTTTATTGAGTTTGTGAAACCACAATGCCTAACATATGAAGATGCCCTTGAGAATCTCGCAGTAGCCCTAGAAGATAAAGGATTCACCACTGATATTGTGGGAGATCTCAGGGATGTGTACCATACTCAATGCCAAGAACCCTCTGATATAAAAGAAGATATTTACAAAGAAAAATTTCAACCCCTTGAAGAGGAGAAATATTTATCCCATGATTCGATAGAATGCAATGAATATTTAACTAGAGAAGTGAATTATGAGGATGGAGCACTGGTAACTGCTCCTCAGCTCGATGAAGCTCTCCAAGATCCTATCTCCCCTACACAAGACGAAGAGAATGAGGTGAGTCATTTTCATTTCCAGTTTCTTGATGATACCTTATTCTATGATTCAAAGAGTGAAGAAGAAATGGAACCCTTGGACAAGCTTGATCCTTTGTATCTCAAGATTGAATATGTAGAGGAAAATATTCCATTTGATGAAATTATCCAAATACTTGAAGCTCTTGCACAAAAAGAAGTAAGAAAGGTGAGTCATTTCCCTTTCCAAATTTTTAATGATTCTTTATCTTATGATGTGGAGATTGAACAAGTATTGGATGTTTTAACCCCTTCATGTTATGATGAAGATGATGACTTTGTTGATAATATTGATGAATTCATACATGTCAGGAAGCATAAATGGGATGTGACTGGATATGATGGGGATCCCATTTATGACATTGAGGGTCATTTCCAAAAGTTTCCTTTACCTTTATCACATGAAGTTACTAATAAACTTGACATTTTGCAACAAGGACATGACATGATCACAAATTTTCAGACACCCAGGGATGACCTAATGCTATGCTCTCCTAATAATTTCCAGTCATACCTTGAGGATTTTGATGATTATTCCTCTAAGCACGTGGATTTATATCATGAAGAATATTATCAACCACCATTGTGCTCAGATTTTAATAGAAGTGAGGGCATCGTTTTCCTAGAGGAGGATCCTTGTGACAATGTTTTCTAGCCACCTTCGATTATTTTATCTTGTTGTGTCATTAAGGGTGTAGTTGGGGAGTATGTATTTTTTATTAAGTTTCCTCTAAGGAAAACCCTAGAGTTCAAGGGTAGGTTGAATACCTCAAGAAAAAAATCTGTCATCTCAATCTTTCAGCCTTCCCTTAAGAATTTGTCAGTCATCTTCTAGATCCTTGTTGTTTCCTTCCCAGACCTCAGATTGTGAAGACATCCAAGGTATCCAACCCCCAAACTCTTTGAGTCATCCTATTGAAACTTTGATTTTTCACGATCCTTTTTTGATATGGATTGAGCACTTACTAGAGGTGAGAATTGGCATGATTTTGTCCCTCCTTCCTGCCTCCATGAGTTCAACTTTACGATTTCCGATGATGCAGTAAATTTTCTAACTCATGTTATTTTTGTGCTTTACGATTATGATACATTGCTAGGATGGTTTCACTGGCTATTTGACTACACCTAGAATTAAACCACTGGGTAAGTAAAGGTAAGTCGCTAGGCATTTTCATTCATTGTATATACCATCTTCATTTCATGTTAGAGTAGTTGTATTTCCATTTGTATATATGCTTGCTTACTTTCATTTTATTGTACCATATATGAGACAGGGGTGATAGCACCACCCCAAATGATTACTAATGATTTTTTTTGAGATCGAGTAGGTCACAGGTCATGCCAGAGATGTTGAGGTTCTCATGCACTCTATGGTGAGCACATGTCCCCAAGTTGAAGCCAAATGTTATCCCCTAGCCTAGGAATAACTAAGGAGATTATGTCTCGAGGCCCACAAGTCCTATACATGGAGTATCGAGATCCATATTGACTTGAGCCAAGCCTTAGAGGGCCCATCCTTCTTCTGCAATGCCTCCATCTAGTCAACAAAAACAACATCCATCCCATCGGTCTGGTCCTTCAGCAACAGTGGGTCTTTCTCCATGAGGTAATGAGTTCAGGTATCATGGTATGTGTCACTCTGATTCTCAAAACATTTGAATATGTGCATTTAATTATTTTCACTTCTTATGTGTGCTTGGACCTTACACCTTTCCACTTGTTCACGCCTGGGGGGAATGAAAGGATACCCTAGCAAGTTGATTCCCAAAGGGTTTGAGTTTCCACTGGGTGGGTTCATGAAAGGTCATCTCCCATTTTCACCATACTTATCACTTTTCATCCTTTTCCCTCTCATCCATCCCATACATTGGTTCGGGCATTGGGTTTTCCAAGCTAGCAAAGGGTTGTACCTTACCTTGTGGGAAGAAGGGAATAAAGGCCCAAAGGGTAAAAGTAGATGGAAAAAGATAAAATCCAAAAGAAAAAAAACTTCAGATGCTTTGCTCAGGGATCCCCGAGAAATAAATAAAAGGATTCTCAGCAGGAAACAGAGGGACCCATAAAATAATAAAATCAAGAACTAGTTGGAGGATAGGGAGTCTCACCATGAGCCAGCCTATTAGGTCCATGGGAATGTAGCAGTATGACACTACCATTCAGTTGGTCACCACGCCAGGGTAGTGGTTCTTGGTGGCATATCCAAGAGAAAGGGGATCTCATCACGAGCCAACCTTCTCATCTTCGTGAAATTCTTGTAGGTAACATTTTCACCACTGGTCACCACATTAGGGCAGTGTCCCCTAATGAGTCTCTTGAAAGAAAAAGAAATAAGATAAAAATATAAAAGGCAGTAAATAGGCTTGGAAACATTTTCATCCATGATAAGGTGCAAGTCACTCTCTTCAGAGGCACCCACAGGTAAGCCATACATTCCCCTGCCATCACTGTACCCATTGCTCAAACATCCCTCACCACCTCATCCACTTATAGGGCCTGGATTTGTATTCACTTGGAAACATCCCACATCCAATGAGAATTGTCCCAATAGGACCTCCTAGCATCCTCTCCAAACCTGGATTGTAGAATAGCATAACGTCTTTGAGCACTTGTCTGGCAAAGGGGGTTTTTATGCACATGTTTAGATAACTTGATTATTATATTTGATTGACATTTCTATGATCTGTGTGACTTATGAGCCCATGGATTGCGTACTTGTTTTTGTTGTAGGGCCACACCCGACGAACATGTACACATGGGGAGATGATTAGTTTATACCTCCATAGGGCTAAAATCCCACCAGATGGATGTTGAGACCCCGGCTAGGGGCAGAGACAAGACAAAGGGTTGCACCAAAGACAACTTGAAAGACCTGGAACCAAGGGGGTCTTTCCCTCCTACTATGATTTTGGCCTTGAAAGGCCCATGACATCACCTTTGTTACCCTTGATGTCACCAGCGTCCGATGGACACCTTGGAGGCAGTTATGTGCCAAGTGGTTGGATCCAAAGGCCTTGGGAGGCCTAACGTTTTGTTCCTAGAGGCCAAAATTTCACTAGAGAGGCTTGACGTCACACTAAATGGGCATGACATCACCTATTCTTCTTGATTTAGGGTTTAAATTGACATTTTTATGTAAAAACTAGATATTACATGTAAACTGGTCATGTCGGCCTTTTTGACCTAATTTTGGTCATTGTAACTGTATAAATAAGGGAAACATCACTCTTATTTTTCATGATCTTAGAATCACACTTAAGTGAGGTTTGAAATTTGCACCCTAATTAGGGTTACTTGGCTGAAATTTAGTGCACACTTCTTGAAGGAGGCTTATTTTGGAGTATTTTGGCATTTTTCTTGGTGGAAGTGTTCAACTAGGCTATTTGCTAGACGATTCTTGGTGGATGTAAGTAAATTTTATGAAATTCTTTTTCATTGAATGGTTATGGTTGTATTTATCTTTCATTTGTACTAAGATCATGAAATTTCTAGCTTAAAACCCTAGGAGGCTAAAGCACATGTTATTGTCCTTGGCTTAATAACTTTCACCTACTAGATTATGATAGAAAACCAATTTTATTGAAGATTTTTACTAAGGTCCTTGCCATTGAAACACCCTAGCACATTTTCTTCATATAGTCGTCATCTACTTTATCCTTGAGCTAAAGAAGGAGGAAAACTACTAGGGCCTAGGGATACCTACTTCCTAGTAACCATTTTTCCCCTAGGGTTTGGTGATTGAAGCCTTGGGATACCAACACTTCAATTATTGACCCTCTTGTCTCTAGCTCTCTTATTATCATTTGTTCCTTCAAGATTTTCCGTTGCCTAAAAATACTCCATTTACCCTTAAAAAGGCACTAATCTAAGCCTTATAATTGAGTGATTGACAAAAAATACTATCAAAACCTTTACCTTGAGCTCTCTACTAACTAAACCTAACCTTAGAATAGTCTAAAATACTAACCTATTTGCTGATTTTATTAAAGTAAGCTAAAACCATCTATTGCGTCATTAAAATAACCTAAAAGAAATTGTAAAGTTGACTTATACACTGCCTGATTTGCTTCCGACAAATGCTAGTACTTTTCTATTGTTGAGTAATTGTTTTTGGTCATTGTGAAACCATTTCAAGGATTTTATTGTGAAGCAATCATCTCATAAATATTGTTGTCGTAAAATTCTATTTGCTTCATCATATATCAACTATTTTTTTTTATTGACAAAGTCCATGGTTTTATGAAGTACTAACATCAAGTTGTACTTGAAAAATATATCTTTTCTTGTTGCTTTGTTCTAGGAAGGTACATATTAATACTTCATTACTTCATTGGTTAAAACCCTAGTAATTTCTGATCAGTGTGACTTGTGAGAGGGGATATTTTCATAGACACTTTAACCTTTGCCTTCTCAAACCCCAAGGTCACTAGGGACGTCTCCCCTGGGCCATCAACCCTAAATAGAAAGAGGTATGTTGTTGAGGTGACAGTGATAGAATAACCTCCTGTTACACCAATTTTCCTTCCCTTAAAAGTTTCCTTTGGAATAAGTACTAATTGTGCGATAACAGTGTTGAAGTGTCGAATTTTCCCATGCTGAAGTGCCCAAATCCAATTTGACGAACTCGCATACACTATGGTGATGCGGCGTACATGGATGGTTCCATGTGGCATCATGGTATTTGTCACGAGTTAAGTGTGGGACCCCCCTTTCCAAGTCTAAACCTTGTTTTAAGTGCGAACACATCCCAACCATCATATCTAAGACTGGATCAATCCCCACCATAGATTTTAGAGTGAAAGGAGACTTCAGGACTTCAGGTCTCCGGAGATGTTGTAGACTTGTACAAGAACGATAGAAGGCCAAAGCCCTAGTATTCGTGAAGACCAAGAGATATTCCCTGCAACTAGCATCCATGTCATCATCAGGGGATGACTACCCGGGTCACGACTGTGCCATGTCAGATGGTGTGAAAGAGGTGAAGCTACGTGGTGAAGGGGATAGCCATTGGCCAAAGACGCCCCGAAAAAATTCGGAAGGCTATAACTTTCAAGCCAGAGATCGATTTTGGGCAAGGTTTCAGTTGTTGGAAATTTATTTCATAGAGGAATGGATCTAGGGATTTATAATGTGAATGATGAAATGCATCCTTCATAAATTAATGAGGAAACAACATGTATTCCAATTAATGAAATGTTTTATAATACACATGTTCTAACAATAATTATTACATGCACATTTCTTGCAGAATTAGAGATAGAGAAAGAAACTTTAGTTCTTATATGAGGATTGGATTTATGGAATATGCTTAATTATATTATTGTTTATGAATGCAGCTATGTGAGACATTCTCCATCTTACAAACTTGTGAGGTGTGGATCATTTCAACTATGTGAAGTCTTTCTCTCATCTTACAAACCTGATAGAAATCCCCTAAGAAGGGTACATGGTTCCTGCCTGATACAGAGTTAGGAATGTAGAGATGGCCTCCTTCATTCAGAGAGTGAGAATAACTCCAGATGATTATCTGGTGGAAAAATGATTTGTTGAGTTAGTATGTGCCTGTGGTTGAGCACAAGGTGAATGTGTGAATCCCAAAAGTGTTGGGCACATCGTCATGTGGACATAAATGAAGATGATGTGATAGCCTCCTTTGAGCAGTAGAGTTGACGAGAAGACTCCGGATGATTCCCCTGTCAGTGTCAGTGGTAGTTGATTGGACAATTCTAATATAAGTAAGGGATGATTCTCCATTGTGGAATCATATCTTTCTTGTGAGTTTGGAAATTTCAGCAAACACTTCTACTTGGGAAAAGGTGTGCACCTCTCTTGGGCGCTAGACTTCTAGGGCTTAAGAACCCTCTTGTGTGCTAATTCATCCTTGGTGTTGAAAGGTATTTCTCTTGAAGAATATAGCAAAGGATTTGGTTGGGTTTTCTTCCCTTGTTGAGAAGGGTTTCCCAGGATACTTCTTGAGTTCTTGTGCATGGTGTTTCTTCTTGTGATCTTGGTTGTTGCAACATTCTTGTTTATGGTTAATACATGATGAAATTGAAATGAACTACATGCTTAACCTAGCTTATTGAAAAATCAACACTTACAACCATGAGTAAGAGATCATAGGTTTGCATATCAGCATGGGGAATGCTGAGACAAATTCAAATGGAAGAAGAGATAGGCAAGAGATTTTCACTATGAGAAGTCTGCATAGGGAAGTGCAGAGCTAGAAGGTTTATAATGAAAGGATTATGAAGGCTCAAGAAGAGATAATTTAGAGTTTAAATATGTTGTATAAGTATGTCAACAAGGATTCCGGCACCAAGCGAGCAACTAGTGCTAGAAATTATCAGCATCGAGATCCCATATAAAAAGGGATGATCATGGAAATGATAGGTAGTCAAGAAGCATGATCAAGTGCCATCATTCGCCAAGGAATTCCAATAGAAGAAATCATGCAAGCTCAATGCCAAGGAGCATCCCAAGTGTGTCTCTTGTTCGAAGGAAAATAATAAGGTCTGAGGTAGACATCTTGAAAGGTGAAATCAAGAAAATAAATCCACCTACTTTCAATGGTGAGTACGGGAAAGGATAAGAGGCAGAGGCCTGGCTATTAGAAATGAAGAAATATTTCTAGCTGCATGATTTCCCATCCCTGGTAGAAGATAGAATTGTCACTTACCACTTGCAAGGAAAGGTATCCATGTGGTGGGATCAACTTAAGAAATCCAAGAACCTCGATGAGAAAAGGATCTAATGGAGGCAGTTCAAAGGATATTTCCAAGAGAAATATTTTTCCAAGCATTACTATGAGAGAAAGATGAAAGAGTTCTTTGAACTCAAGTTGGGAACCATGGCAATGGAGGAATATGAGAAGTGGTTCTTTGAATTGTTGAAGTATGTTCACTTCATCAAGGATAAGAAGGTTAAAATCCAAAGGTTTCTAAGTGGGTTACCCTCCTTCTATAGTGAAAAGATTCAATATGATAACCCCAAGACCTTGGAAGAAACCATAAGGAAAGCAAGGCACCTTTATGAGCAAAGAAAAGGAAGGGAAATTTTCCAAAAGTCTTGGAATGACAAGATGAAAGGGAAAAAGGATCAAAGGCAGAAAGGTTTTAAGCCACCCTTTTTCAGGAATAACTTCCAAGCAAATAAGCAAGGCTAGACAACCCAAAATGATCAAAAGAATGAAGATTCATTTGGGAAAAGGCCAAGATAGTAGCATGTTCAATGTTGGGGATGTGAGGGGAATCACTTATATAGGTAATTCCCTCATAAAGGAGAAATAATGAGGACTATACACAACATTCAGGAGGCTGGAACAATGAAATACATGGGAGGAAGCATGCTAATGATTTATGTATTCTTGGACAACAAGCAGGAAAAATAGCAATCCCACATGATCGAAGTGGAAGGTAAGATTGATAACCATCCCATAGCAATTTTAATTTATTTCGGAGCTAGCCATAGTTACATAAATGCTAACATTGTTGAAATATTTCACTTGCAAATAAGTAAGAATAAGAAATCTTGGTTAGATTAGTTAGCCATGGGGGCTAAGAGAAAGATCAATGAGTTGGTTAAAGATTGTCAAATAGACATGAATGGACTCAACAAGAATGTAGATGTAAAAATCATACCATTAGGTTCATATGACTGTATAATTGGCATGGATTGGTTGGAGAAACATCATGTTGTCCTAGATTGTTACCACAAGACAAACACATGTCTTGATGAGAAAGGGCAGCAAGGCAAGATTCAAGGCATTCCAAGAGTTGTAGTTGTTAGAGAGATTTTAGCTATGTAGTTGAATAAGAGATTCATGAAGGGATGTCAAATGTTTGCATCCCATGTGGAGGAGGCAACCAAAGATAAAGTGGAAAGCATTGAAGACCATATGTTCTTGAGGGATTTTGAAGATTTTTTTAGAGAAATTCCAGGATTTCCACCAAAGAGAGACATTGATTTCTCTATTGATTTGGTGCAAAGATCTGCCCCGGTGTCTAAGACACCTTACAAAATGGGTACACATAAATTAAAAGAGTTACATATGTAGCTTGAAGAACTTTTGAAGAAGGGGTATATACGCCCAAGTGTGTCATCTTGGGGAGCCTTGTTTCTTTTTGTAAAGAACAAGGATGGAAACTTAAGGCTGTGTATTGATTCCGAGAAACTTAATAAGGTTACCATAAAGAATAAGTATCCTTTACCCAGAATTGATGATTTGTTTGATCAGCTGAAAGGTGCAAGAATTTTTTCAAATATTGACTTGAGATCAAGTTATCATCAAGTAAGGATAAAGGAGGAAGACATCAACAAGATAACCTTCAAAACAATATATGGAGATTATGAATTCACAATAGTGTCATTTGGGCTATCAAATGCCCCAACATTTTTTGTGTCTGATGAATGGAGTGTTCAGGGAATACCTAGACAAGTTTGCGATTTTGTTCTTAGATGATATAATCTTCTATTCTAAATCAGAAGATGAACATGAGCAACATTTAAGAATGGTGTTGCAAGTTTCAAGAGAGCGCAGATTGTATGCCAAGATAAGTAAGTGCATATTTTACCAAAATAATATTCACTACTTGGGGCATATAATATCAATAGCAGGGATAGAGGTTGATCCTAAAAATATAGAGGTCATTAGAGGATGGTCAGTTCCAAAGAATGTGACAGAGGTCAAATCATTCATGGGTCTTATCATTTATTACTGAAGATTCATAAAAGGGTTCTCAAAGATTGCAAGACCTAACACTTCTTTGCAAAAGAAGGGAGCGGAGTTCGAATGGAATTCCAAGTGTGAAGATAGTTTTCAACAGTTGAAGGGAATATTGACAAGTGCACCAATCTTGAAGATTGCATACCCAAACGAATATTTTTTTGTGTGCCCCAATGCATGCAAGGAAGGACTCAGTGGAGTTCTTAGTCAAAGGGATCATGTAGTATGCTATGAGTCCAGAAAATTAAAGGAGCACGAAAGGAATTACACTACACGTGACTTGGAGTTAATAACGATTGTACATGCATTGAAAATGTGGAGGAATTACCTTATGGGTAAGAAATTCTAGCTAAGGAAAGACCACTATGGTCTGAAGAATTCATTTGGACAACCAACACTAAATGTTAGGCAAACTAGATGGATGGAATTTTTGAGTGAATATGACTTCGAAATTAAGCACATAAAGGGAAAGGAAAATCAAGTGGTCGATGCACTCAGCAGGAGAGTTCAAGAAGTGCATATTGCAGCCATTAGCATGTATAGGACAGATGTAAAAGACAAAATTGTTGCAACAACAAATTCAAATCAGAATTATTTAAAAATAAGAGAGACATTACAACAAGGTAATTTTTAGTAGAAATTTAATTATTATGAGATGAAAGAAGATGAAATTTGCATTTACAAAGGTAAGATGTATGTGTCAAATTTAGGGGAGCTGAAAAATGCAGTGCTTAAGGAGATGCATAATGTGCCATATGCAGGGCACCCAGGATATCAGAAAACAATTGCAGCAGTAAGAAGCCAACATTTTTTTTCTAGAAATGAAGAAAGAAGTGGCTAATTACATAGCTCGATGCCTAGAGTGCCAAAAATTAAATACATAACATAGACACCCAGTAGTTTTTCTACAACCATTTTCAATTCCAGAATGGAAGTAGGAAGCAGTTACAATGGATTTTATTACTAAGTTTCCCAAAAAAAAATGAAGCAACATGATTCCATCATGGTGGTGGTGGATAGATTGACTAAAGAAACACATTTATTTCCAATAAATACTACACACAAATCAACAAATATTGCATAAATTTATATGAGATAAGTTTATAATATACATGGAGTGCCTAAGGAAATAGTTTCAGATAGAGATCCAAAGTTCACATCTAATTTTTGGAAAGGTTTTTTTAAGGGATTTGGAACAAATTTAAATATTAGTACCACATATCTCCAGAGTCATATTGGAAAAAAGAAAGGACTAACAGGATAATTGAGGACATGCTTAGAATGTATGTGATGGATAAACCATCAAAGTGGGAAGATTGTATTCATTTAGTTGAATTTTCCTACAACAATAGGTATCAGACCTCATTGAAAATGACTCTGTTTGAGGCATTAGATGGCAGAAAATGTAACACACCAGTGAGTTGGGTAATCTGGGAGACAAAGCAGTTGTTGGGACATAATTGTTAAAAGAAATGGAATATCATATGGAAAAGATAAAGAAAAATTTGAAGGCTGCCCAAAATAGAAAATTTTTTTACGCAGACAAGAACAAAGTTTTCAGAGATTTTAAAGTGGGAGAACATGTGTTTTTGAAAGTGAAGGCAAAGAAAAGTTCTCTAAGATTAGGAGGTTTCCCGAAGTTGGGAGCAAGATATTGTGATCCTTTTGAAATATTAGAAAAGATAGGGCCAATTGCATACATGTTAGCTTTTCTTGCATCCATGAGAGTGCATAATGTATTTCATGTGTCATTATTAAAGAAATATGTGCATGATCCTAACCACGTAATTGATTGGAATGTGATCCAGGTGGAGCACAAAGGGGATTTTCGGGTGGAACCAGTATGCATCATGGACCGAAAAGTCAAGGTGCTCAAGAAAAAATCCATAGGGATGGTAAATGTTCAGTGGACCTATTACAGTCCATAAGATTCTACATGGGAGCATGAAGAAAACATGCAGGCATAATACCCTCAAATTTTTGACAGTTTTGAAGAAGACAAAATGCAAGACTCCGTTTTGAGCAGTTAGAGTTATGGAACCACATCTCAAAGTCTTGGCCAACTGCATTGGGGACCTTGATAAAATAATGGCTCATTCCTTGGGTTATCCTTGATAAACAGATGGCACATCCCTTAGTTTATCTCTGATAAATGAATGGTTCCTTCCTTGGGTCAACGAGTTGAGATGAACATGAAATTTTGGTTGGAGTCGTTGCTAGAGTTGTAAAATTGTAAAATTTTATTTTCTAAGTATTATTATGTAAATTTTCATATGTGTGTGTGTCGGCATAGAGTGCATCGAGGACGGTGCACAATTTTAGAGGAGGGGGAATGTAACATCCCCATTATAATCCCCAGTTAATTAATGATTATGTAGATATAATGTGTGGCTACGACCAAAGTGATGTAATATGTGAATTGTATTTCTTTTTTTTTATTAATAAAATGTGATGCAAGATACTAAGGGGACATGGACAAAAGATGAGGGCTGAATTAATCCACAAGAGAGGGGAGTGTCTAGAATAATGGCCAAGAGGGGTCCAAGGGGGGAAATACCCATGTATATTAATTTAACCCATTTGTCCTAAATTTTCTATTTGTATATGAACCTTCCCATTTCTAATTGACTATTCCCAAAGCCAATCATTGAATACATGTAAGAGGGTGGGTGTGAATGGTCACATCCCAAAGTTATTGGGAACATGGGGGTTGAGTATAATTAGTTTAGGCAAGAGCATGAGTCAAGAAAGGAAAACCAAAGAGAGGAAATTCTTATGGGTGGGGACAAGAAGTTTTATTTATCTAAGTTTGTGCACGGGAAGGGGATAGAGAGAAAGAAACATAGCTTGAATTTGATGCATCCATGGAGGGATAATTCTAGAGAAAGATGGAGCGTAATTGGAGTGAATTGGAGATGGAAAAATGAAGAGCCAGATTGTCAGGTGTGAAGAGTGAAATCATGGGTGAGTTGCACTAAAACAACAAGTGTTTGTTGTTGGTTTGCTGATAGTTTTCCTAGCAACAGTTTCCCTTGAGTTCCCAGCTAAGAGATTCCTAGTTTTCTGTGCTAGAGAGACCCTGATAAACGAATGGGATGCCTGAGGGATTGAGATCAGTGAAGGGGTACATTCCTTGGGTTGGACAGGTTAATAGGAAGAGAGCTAATGGAAAATTGGGATAGTTGTAGGAGAATACCAGTTGGGTTGAGAGTTTTATAAGATGTGAGTGGACTATGAGAGACCACCCTCTTTTATGGATTGTTAGGCTCATCTCATCGGTGAATGTTATTGATATTTGGAACAATCATTCTATGGTTGGGTGGAACATTCATCCCAAGCAGCTGGTTGCACAACTGTTGTGAAAAGATAAGTGTTTTATTTTGTTGTTATGTTAAACTATGTGTTTAGTTGTTGTGCATGAACTCTGTGTATTTGGAAGTGATTTATATGTTGTTGTATTGAGTTTTTTAGCTTCATTTCATGTTGATTATTAGCATGTGGTAGATGAATCTATTTTGTGGTTGTAGACAGTAGCTAAATCTGTTTTAATTTGTAGTTGTAAGCTACATGAAATTAGCTAATTGTAAATGAATTAATGTAGTTAGAAGAAATTTCATTTTTAAGAGTATTTTGCACCATAATTTCTTTAGATGGGATGGGGGACGTTACAGTGGGCCAATCCATGATTGCTTGGATATTTTCCTGGTGAACCTGTACTCCTTTTTCTCCAATAATGTGTCCCAAATAAAGAACCTCAGTCATCCCAATTTCACATTTTGATTCCTTTGCATATAGTGATTGTTTCTCCATGATGTTCAAGACCTCATCCACATGTCTAAGGTGATCATCTCGTATCCTACTATAAATCAAAAATTCATCAAAGAAGACTAGTAGGTACTTTCTTGATTTTTTGTTAAATACACGGTTCATGCAGGATTGGAATGTGGTTGGTGCATTGGTCAAACCAAAAGGCATGACAAGGAACTCGTAATGTCCATAGTGACATATGAAAGTTGTCTTATGCATGTCTGTTTCCCTCATCCTGATTTGATGGTATCCAGAGTGCAATTCAATCTTGGTGAAGTATACATCGCCATGTAGCTCATCCAATAACTCATATATCCTGGGAATGGGATACCTATTTTTTATGGTTTTCTTATTCAAGGCTTTGTAATCAATACACATGCGCATAGTTCCATATTTATTATTTACCAACACTAATGATGATGCAAAGGGACTTGAACTCGATATAATATGCCCCATGGCTAATATTTATTTAATGGCATTCTCAATTTCATACTTATGCTTCTTGGGGTGCCTGTATGGGGTATTGATGACCGACTTGGCCCCTTCTTCCAATTATATGATGTGCTCGAACCCTCTATCTAGTGGTTGACCTGGAGGGATTGGTTCAAAGACCTTCTTATGCTTGTGAAGTATTCTTTATATGTCTGGAGGATACTTCTTGTTATATTCACTACTCACCCCCATAACAATACACTCATCTGCATAGGCCACCTCCTCTCGCCTAAATATTGCATACATTCATTTTGTTGTCAAAAATCTAGGTTCCTCTCCTATCATCCCCTTAAGTGAAATCCTTTTCCCCCTTTCGTGTTGAAAGAAATTTCCATGGTTTTGTAGTTAGTGGTGATTTTTCCCAATGTGCTAAGTCACCGCACATCCAATATGATTTTTGTATCCGGTATATCTACTACATAGAAATCATGTGTCAAGGTGTATCTACCTAAGGTCAAGCTCATCTATGGAATATACCTATCACAAGCCATAATGCATCCTCCTACCACCTCGACCAAAAAACCCTCAAATTCCATTGTGGGAATGTGTATCCTCTCTACCATAACAATGTCAATGAAATTGTGAGAAGCTCCCCCATCAACTAGTATTGTTTCTCATTTTCCATGCATAACTCCCTTCATCCGAAAGGTATTAAACTTAGGCACTCCACTAATGGAAGCAATGGTGGCCTTCTTAATTCCTACAACATGTTGTGTGAGTCCCTCTTCTCCATGCACATGTGAGACCTATTCTTCCTCCCTCTGGTTCAACTCTATGTTATGAATGGCTCCACTTTCCTCCTCATTCATCTCATCTTCACTATCAAAAACTACTTCTATATAATGAATTTTCCCTTTACCCATACACTTGTGACCTAGCTGCCATGGCTCCTTGCAAGTGAATCATAGTTGCTTCCTCCTTAACTCCCTTCTAGTAGCTTTATCCATATGTCCCTATCCTTTGTCAAATTGTCTAGTTTCTCTCCCTTTTGGAATGATTGGGGGTCTAGGTGTGAGCTTGTTTTTGTAGGTTTCCCCCACCAAATATATGGTGCACTCAATAACATCTTATAAGGTTACAGGCTTGAAAGCCTTAACCCACCCATGTAAAGGTTTGGTCAACCCTTCTATGTACATCATAAATAACTTGGATTTTGACATATCTGGAACCATACTGCTACTCGTTAAAACTCCTCAATGAAGGCTTTCGTTGACCCTGTTTACCTAATCTGTGTGAGATCCCTAAAATGAAGCTCTTGATCCTCCCTCTCAAATATTTCAATGAGTCTCTGAGTGAAATCAATGTATGAAGTGACATGCTCATGTCCCAAAGTGTTAAGTACCTATACCAGATCTAAAAATATACTTCAATAAGACCAAGATTAAACCATAAACCATTCACCATAACATGAACACAAGATGTAGACAAAACCCTTGAGGTAGGGCAACACCACATAATGGATCCTATTATGGAATGGATCATATCCTATTCACTTGCCTCTTCGAGGGGGAAACCCCTTAATGAGCTTCAACTCCAAATACAATAATTCTCTTCAAGTCCCATTACATTTCTTGAACCCATTTATATAGTGCTACCATCACCTAAGAACATTCTAGAGGAGGAATCTTCTAGAAGTAGAACATTCTAAGAAGTCCTCTACCCATTTATTATATCTAACTACCATAGTGGGCCTTATTTAATAATATAGTGGACCTAGTCCACCTTATATTGAATGGACTCCACTATTATCACTATGGGCCCTTTGCCCACCCTTACCCCACCTACCTCTCTAAGATACATACATTCCATCCCTTATGAAAGTGTTTTCCTCCCCTTACATTCCATCCCCCTTATGAAAGTGTTTTCCTCAACGCTTGATGTAAAACCATATACCAGGGTCCCATGAATAAGTGTGGACCATAATGCTAAAGTAGACTAGAGAACCAGGGTCCCATTGAGAAATGGAAGCCACCATGCTGAAGTAGTCCAACCACCATTGTAAACCAGGGTCCCATGTCCAATTTATCATGTGAACCCCACATGGAAGATATCGGTACCCCAAAACCAACTAAAAATGATGCTCCCAATACTAACACCTATAATGTGGATCCAAATAAGAATATCCATCCACATAGTGGGAGATCAATGCTGAATCTGGAAGGAACAATACAATTGTATAATATGCAGGTTGGACACTGGTAATTATAACTAGCTCTTGATGTGGGACATTGATACCAATTGTTAAGTACCTATGCCAGATCTGCAAATATAAATCAACAAGACCAACAATAAGCCATAAACCATTCACCATAACATGAACACAAGATGTAGAAAAAACCCTTGAGGTAGGGCAACACCATACAATGGATCCTATTATGGAAGGGATCCTCTCCTGTTCACTTGCCTCTTTGAGGGGACAACCTCCTAATGAGCTTCAATTCCAAATACAATAATTCTCTTCATGTCCCATTACATAGCTTGAACCCATTTATATAGTGCTACCATCACCTAAGAACATTCTAGAGGAGGAATATTCTAGAAGTAGAACCTTCTAAGAAGTCCTCTACCTATTTATTATATCTAACTACCATAGTGGGCCTTATTTAATAATATAGTGGACCTAGTCCACCTTACATTGAATGGAATCCACTATTATCACTATGGGCCCTCTGCCCCCCCCCCACTACCTCTCTAGCTACCTTACACAAAGTGGTCATCCCATGAAACCACCAATCATGTGCTTTACCATTCAAGTGCAAGGTTGCAAACTTGATGGTTTTTTCTTCCTCTGTGACATTCATTTCAATATAAACATCCAAATTTGTACCCATGCTTTGGCTGAGACTTGATTTGACCCATAAAAGTGGGGCATATGCATACTTCTTTCCTTGTGCCCCAACCCATTGTCACCTCTATAGTATTATTTAGACTTCCTTTTGATCTCGATGTGACAATATTCCCCCAAAGAAACCTACCTCCTAAATCCCGCACTCAATGTATTGTATTCCCTCATCATGGCTTCACATTCACCCTCTATTCTCTTACAACCCTGGGCATTTTTTTCCATTTTTTGTGCTTCCAAGAATGTGGGCATATAAGGTCTAGGCGTACTCCTACTAGCCATGTGAGAATGGGTAGGCATTCCTTCAGTTGATCTATTCCCTTCTTCACCTTTGTGTGTGGACTCCTCATAATTCATGTTTCCTCCATGAGAATCGTTGGCTCCTTGGTTTCCTCTGAATAGGGGTGGATCCTTTCCATGTCTTTGCTCCATCAAGAATTGAGAGAGGATACCCTGATGCTTGCATTATTCCTCCAGTATTCCTATCATTCTCTCTCTTGTCCACTCTGAAAAATTTACAAAGGATATGTTTAGTTTTGTGTGTCCCAAAGACAAATGATTCTGCATATACTCCAAATTGCGCTGCATAATAATCTAGTTGTTTTGTAGTGTGTCATTCACTATTTGAATCACCTTTTCAGCTAAAATTGATGCTTCCTCTAACAATACTTTCTCTGTTTCATGGGTTTCCTCCATGCTTTCCTTTGGCTCTCCTTCTTATGGAATATCAGAATAAGGTTGTCCCCCACGACCTCTCCTTTTGGTCATTAGTTTAATTACAAGCTAGTGAAGGAATTCTCTCTGATACCACTATAATGTTCCCAAGCAGATTGGATAGGAACTTAATGATTTTTTTGTTGTTTTTGTGTATTGTTTGTTGTTTATTTTTGCAGATTATTTCCTAGAGTTGTGTTGGAGGTGTTTTCAAGAGTTTTATAGAATGTAGAAGATGTACATAGCACAAAAATAGATGTAAATACAATATACACTATAATAACAAAAAGGAGTAGCCAAAACACTTCAGATCTGACCTTTATTTATTTAATAAGTTGACCTCCATACATGAGATATACAAATCTGGAATAGTAGAGAAGACATATAGAAACTTGGGTTGAATATTACTCCAAGATACAAGTAAGGATACTTTTGAGTCTTCCTAGGCCTCCAATGGTAGCATACAAATTTGAACCAGATCAATTTCTTTCCCTTCTGTAAACTGGCACCTTGATCTGGTTGAGTTGCGCCCTCACCTGACTGTAGAGACACTAGGAAATTTGACCTCTTTAGATTTTTCCTTTAAACCCTTGAGATTTGTTTTAGAACTATAGATCTAAGGTTGTAGGACCAATATGATGACATCCCCTAGAAAAAGTAAGAGATTTGACCCTCCAAGTCACTGATCCTCCAAGAGAAGTTGCACCCTCCATAAATTCACTCAACCAAGAGAAATAACAAATATGTAGAGAAAACCCCCCAAGAACTGAAGAGAAATGGCTCTATAGTGATGGAAAACCCTTCTGGAAAAGGTTTGGCTTCAGATCTACCTTCTCTTAAGTAGATTGAACTCTTTTCTCTCCAACAATGCATCTATGTGTAGAAAACCTCCAAACATGTGCCCTGTCTTCACAATACCTTCTGAGATGGATCTGAAACTAAGTAGAATGGTGAGGGTGGAATATGATATAGGTGGATATCAGTTGCCACCCACCTTTTCTGACTAAGTCAAAACAATTTTTTGGCAATTTTGGCAATTTACTATTTTTAGCAGTTTTTAACTTCCGATGCCATTTTGAGGGCCTAAATGAAGGTTTTTCAGGATCGAGCTTCTCAATAATATCCTTTAGTATGCTTGATCCCCCAAAATGAATCTCCTCAATGATACCTTTCCAATGGGATATCATACGCCTAAAACGAAGATCGTATGCAAAAGTTACGACCCTGAGAAGTTGATGTACTAACTTACCCAAACGGGTCCCACATGACTTTTGGCGCTTCATCTCCTAGGGTTAGGTTTTTGGATGTCTAGGGTTTTTGAAATTATTTCTTATTGTTAAAAGGCCTTCATATCCTCATTGTAATCATCTTCTTGTGAATGTGAGTAACCGTCACATCTCTTCTCAAAGATAAGTTGCCACCATTCTAGCGAGTCTTTGACTCTGTATTTTTACAGTCTCTATACATTTATTTCATTAATAGAAATCGTGTATTACTGTATATCTGTGTTTATGGTTTCATCTATGATACATTTTTGTTATATTATTGAATATCTACGATATCTCTGTGCATTTCTTTATTATATCTCTGCTCTCATTTAGTGCTGAAAATAATCTGGATCAGTGGTTTCAGAGCAGCTTGTTCTTGATTGTTTTTCAATGCATGTCCCCAACGAGGTCCGAGTATAGCAAGTTAGGTCTCGATATTGTCTCTCTTGAAGAAAATATCTCTTGCACACCCAAGAAACCCTCCATGGAGGAAGAAAATAAAAATGACGGAGCAGACGATCCTATCAATTTGTTGCTTGATAAAGCTCTCACGCAACAGAGGGACGAAATGATGGAGAATTTTTCCCATGTCCTTCAATGCCTCTCGATAGCATCGGGCACATATTCATCAAGCAGCCACTTTGGAGGCACCTCGCCTTTTAAGGTACAGGTCAATTTTGATATTCCTATATTTGAAGGTCAGATAGATGAGGATGCCCTAGATAAATGGTTAAATCTGTTAGAAGGTTATTTCTTTGTTCACAATTTTTTCGACAGAGAAAAGATCATCTTCCCACTCCTTAAGGCTCTCCCCAATGTCAAACATTGGTGGGAAACTTACTGGGAGAAAATTTCCACAAAGGAGTCTGGAATATATGGGGCCGAGCCCACTTGGGATTTTTTTGTGGATGCAGAAAAGGAACAGTATTACCCTGTTGGAAACTATGAGGTATAGTACATGAGATGGACCACACTATGGCAAGAAAGGGGCCAAGTAGTTCCATAGTTCAGCAATACCTTCCATACCTTGCACACCGAGTTGGGTATCAAAGACTCTGAACAACATTTGGTTCTGAAATACCATGGGGCTCTGCATAGATACATCCAAACTGAAATGGAATTTATGGACATCTCATCACTCAGTGTTGCTTATCGATATGTTGTTAAAATCGAGCAGAAATTTAAGCACCAGAACAAACAGGAGTTTGGGTCTGCAAATCTGCAACAACCAAAGTATGACAAAGATGGTCCTAATAAATAGTCTCCTGAAAAATAGTCCAAGCCACAAGAAAATAAGCGTCACAAGAAGACAAAGAAGGACATTGGAAAATGGTGTGATTTCCACAAAATCACCTAGCACAACAACGATGAATGTTGCTCAAAATAGTCATTGGTGGTTGAGCTCAAAGACAAGGAGTCGAACCCTGATTCAGAATTTGATTATGAAAATACTGGTAAAGGACAGATCATTGACGCAGACCCCACTGCTATTGTTGCGACGACACCAATTCAACCAGAAGAACCAACATATCTTGAAGAGGGGGAGCACCTTTTTCATTCACAGATGTGGGTGAAGGGGACCCCGCTGCCTTTTATTGTTGATAGCAGAAGCCAAAAGAACCTCATCTCAGCAGAGGTTGTCAAACAGTTGGGATTGTTGACAACACCACACCCATAGACATACAACATCAGGTGGCTTCACCAAGGACGATATCTCCATGTCATCCAACAATGTCGATTGTCATACGACATCCAACCCTTCAAGGATGAGGTATTATGTGATGTTTCCCCACTAGACGTCTGTGATGTTCTCTTGGGCCAACCATATATGTGGAAGAGCCATGTTGTTTATGATTCTTGACCCTACAGTGTCATTGTTTCTCTGGGGGGTCATCTCTACATAATACCATAGGTAGTTCCAACTACTGTTCCACCAAAAAAGTGTCGAAAGGTAGTATCTCATACTGCAAAATTCAGCTTATTCACAATCTGTTCAAAAGGAGAACAAAAGGACACTGCAACCACTAAAACCTCACCCCAAGCACCTTCTATCCAACATAAGCAGGTTGACAAGGCTGCAAAAAAGTGAAAATATTCCTTTTGCACACCGTCCTCTCATGTATTTCAACTTCCACAAACTGAGCAACGTGACGTCTCTAGCAAGGCAAGCAACTCACCAAGATGCAAATTCAGCAAACGCTTTTCCCTCTACCCCGAGAACTCAATGAAATAGAGACCATTTATTCCTAAGGAGGGAGGATTAATCCAGGTGGATATCTATGGCCACCCACCTTTTCCAACTGACTCAAAACAGTTTTCTGCCAATTTTGGCAATTTACTAGTTTTAGCAGTTTTTAACTTCCGGGGCCATTTTGAGGGCCTAAATGAATGTTTTTTGGGATCGATATTCTCAATGAATTCTTATGGAATGATTGATCCCCAAAAATTAATCTCCTCGACGATACCTTTCCAATGGGCTATCATACGCCTAAAACGAAGATCATATGAAAAAGTTACAACCCCGAGAAGTTGATGTACTAACTTACCCAAACGGGGCCCACATGACTTTTGGCACTTCATCTCCTAGGGTTAGGTTTTTGGATGTCTATGGTTTTTGTAATTCCTACTTATTGTAAAAAATCCTTCAGAGCCTCATTGTAATCATCTTCTTGTGAATGCGAGTAGTCGTCACATCTCTTCTCAGAGATAAGTGCCACCATTCTAGCGAGTCTTTGACTCTGTATTTTTACAGTCTATGTACATTTATTTCATTAATAGAAATCATGTATTACTGTATATCTGTGTTTTTGGTTGCATATTTGATACATTTATGTTATATTATTGAATATATGTGATATCTCTGTGCATTTCTTTATTATATCTCCCCTCTCATTTCGTGCCGAGAATAATCTGGATCAAAATCTTTCACCACCTTGACCAAGCTTGGATCGGGAACAGAGGGAACCTTCACCTCCTTGTTTATCTCTAGGGTTTGTTTATTCAAAACCCTCAAAACATTCAAGTTGCATGAGCTGAAATATGTTAAGTGAAAAATGACATGAATGAGGAGTGAGGTGCCCTTCTCTCCCTTTTCTACCTCCATCTTCTATTTTTCACTTAAATTATTTCATTGACTTCTAAATTTATTCTTTATTTCCTCCTCTACGTCAATTAACCTTTTTTTTTCTGATTTTACCAAAGTCACTTTAATAATATAATCTTGTTACTTCTTGTACTCCTTAGTGACCACTTTTGTGCCTCTTAGCTCTCTTTTTCCCATGAAACTATAGTCTAGAGGGGTGACTAGACTACTAATTCTTCCAGTACCCTTTTCAAGAATAGGGGGACATTACAATGTACACCTTCATAGACTTTAGTAGTTAAATCACTAAGTGAAGGGGGTCCCTTGCGTTAATTAAGGTTGGTTGTCATTGATGTCAACCCTTGAAGAAAGCCTGGTAGCACAAAGGTCTGGGTAATGGACCCAAGTTTGTTTGATGACTCATTATTGTCTTGTCATGGTTGATAATAAGTACAAATGTATGAACTCCAAAGTGGTCCCCTTACGATGAAAGCTCTCATGGGAAGACGCTTTGTGTATTGAGTTATACTATAAGTATGGTTAGAGAACCCATGCTTATTTGTGGAATAATGAGATGAAGGTCAATGAATTTTTTAGTGAAACTATCCTATATTGATAATTTTTTTCATGTCATTTCCGGTGGTATGTGGAACGTCACATAACTCCTCACGATTAAAGAGTTATGGCCATGAGAAGTTGGAGAACCCAGGTTTGGGTAATGGACCCAAATTTGTTTGATGGATAATGGTATGAGTTTTGATATATTTTTAGGTAATAATATTCTATATGGATAGTACATGTCATGCCATTTCTAGTGGTATGTGGAACGTCAC
>SNQJ01S0009621.1:103477-130149 GCA_010110895.2 Picea sitchensis | reverse complement strand
ATTGATCTGAAAATAAGGGGCTGACTTGTTTTTCTATGCAAGCACCCTCTACTCCATTAAAATAAACTTTAGGACCTTGCTCTATGTCAAAGTTATGCAAGAGGTTTTATGTGTCAAGTTTATGCATCTTTTAGGTGTTTATGTGTGAGGTTTTTGAAAAGGTTAAGTATGTTGTTTACAGAAATACAACCGCAAAATAACTTGCAGCAAAATAATAACCAGCCAAAAACTCACAACAAAAACAAGATGATAAAGGAGTTCACCCCCAACTAGGCTACATCTCCTTGAGCCTCCATCAATGGACTAGGCTCTCTGGGATTAGTTTGTCAAAGATTCTTTTACAAGATTCTTATCAACTCTAATGGATTTTCTAACTATACCATTGGGTTCTGAATACATAAAAACCCCAAAAATTACTATTAGAAGTCTGAAAACGGACCATGGCTCATTCGGGCATGACCTCTTCTACATGTGGCCTTGAGCTTCCCTGAGATTCCTTGTGGAAAAAACACCTGTAAAAGTTCTCAAATGCCTCTGAAACCCATCCCAATGTGTTCAGAGCATAACAATTAGTCAAAAATGACTATTCAATCATAAAAAACAAACTTGGGCTCATCTGAGCATGACCTCCATCAATGGTGGCCCTAAGCTCCCTGGAGCTCTCTGAAACTTCAATGTAGAAAAACATGCAATAGAATTATCCAAATGCCTTTGAAAATGGTGCCATGGATTAAGAACATCCAAAAACTCCTAGCTGGGCTTTTTCGACACCTCATTTGGCCAAAAAATGAAGAAGATAGGCCTCCTACCATTTTCCTCCTTCAAGCTTGTTGTCTCTATTTTGCCAATTCGCACCTCTTATGTGAGTAACCTGGCTTCTGGGCGTTTCCCATGCCTAAACCCAGCACATGCATTGTTCCCGTGAAATGCACAAAATTGTCACACCGTTAACAAAACTAAGCCCCCAAAACGCGAAGGTGTTGGGCACATGGGGGGCCATGTGGCCACATCTGAGCGCTAATATAGGGCTCCTTTGCAATGGTAAAGTAAGGATGTGCCAAGTGTCAGCGTGTAGAGATGTCCATTTGAAAATGTGCGCCACTCCTCTTGGGTTAGGGTCACATGGATAAGGTATATGCAATCGGGGGTTGGGGCTAAGCCCCAGCCCAGACGCACCCCAAATATACAACACACCAATTAAAATATATGTGAATACATATATATTACAAGGACTAAATGGTGGCACGCCGATTGGGCAGCCTTTGCCAAATCTTTTCACCGATGGGGGAGGAATGGGGTTCGAACCCCACGGACTCCATAAAAATTTTAAACACTGTACCCAGGGTTCCATGTGGCAGCCCATGTCTAGGCCACGTGGCACCACTCTATTGGCCAATAATTGCCACGTGTCAAAATCTCATTCGCCCACATGTCTGCACAAACTGCCAACTCAGCATCTTTCCATGTCATCATCATGCGACATGTCCTCACGTCATTCATCCATGTCAGCATGCCAATCAGCACCTACCACATCAGCGTATGGTCATGCCACATCATCACCTGTATGGACTGTACAGTCAACATTTTTTTGCCTGTTTGGCAAATCGAACATAACACGATATCTCTCTCATTCAATGTTTGTTTGACCCCGTTCGAAGTGCATTGGGTTTGTGACATTGAGGCCTATGCATTCGTTCATTTTGAAGCGATTCTGAACACTTTCATTTTTGGGCTAAATTTTGACCCCTGGTCCAGATTCTGATCATGCCTTCCCACTGAAAGAATTTTGGACCCACAAAAGTTGATGATTATCTGCCTGAGCTTCAATACTCTTATACTTCCAATTTCTATCAACTGATTCTACTTGAAAAGTCTTTTTGGCAATCACCTGGGTACCTTGACATGCCTTGCACTGCAACTGGCTATGTCCCTCAACCACTATTCTCTGGATGTTGTTGACCCATTGTTCTCTTTGTTCTTGGAAAGATGTCAGCCTTCCCACTGAGAATCAAGTCCCTCTCGTGAACTCTTTGGCGTCAACACTATCCGCTCTACAATGGCTGCAAAATGCTTTCCTGTGACATCTTGTCACAAACCAAGAAAACCATCAATATTGAAAACAAACTTATACAAGACTGAAAATGATGCCAACAAAGTCTTTTTTCTCTTCAAGCAAACGGTTGCATATTGTACTTCATCAAAGAACATGGTGTTTTCCTACATCTTGGTGTACTCAATATTGACTTATAAGCCAACAAACACCATCGACTAAACATAAGTTGAAAAACATGATCGACACAACATAGTCATCAAGACAACATCGACAGAAGTCAAGACTCATTGGAAACATATCGACATCCCCAATGACAAGTCGACATTCATGATACACAACCATGCTACAATCATGAGTCACTCAAAATGAAACTATCACAAAGTTCATTGTTTACACATACAAAATCCCATGCATGTGCATAGCTCTTCAACTCTCCTTCAAGTACAAACATAAGTACATAAACCCAAAAACATGTGGGGACATAAGAGCTGGAAAGGAAAAGCTAAATGGTTGCAATAAGTGAGTATCATACCCCTCTTTTACATCCTCTTGGCGAAGTTGTGCAACAAAAAGAATGCCTTCAAAATAATGCATTCACATGCAAACTTGCATCTTACAAGTTATGATAAGTTGCTACAAATTGTCATGCTTTCAACAGAAATGAATACATAAGGCTGAAATGTGCATCTACAACAGAAAAATGCAAGCCTTACTTGCTCAAGAAATCTAACCATTTCTTACCAAGACAATTCAATGGTGACTTTTCCTGCTAAAAATCCTCTTCTTGTGAATCATCTTGACTCACATCAATGATGGAATATCTTCTTCCATTCTTTCCAGTCTCTTTATCCATCTACTTCTCGTGATGTGGATGAGTGGTTGGATGCAATGTCCAACATTGGTCAATGAGATGACCTCTCTTCTGGCAATGAGTGCAAATCTTTTGCATCCTCTTTTCAAGTTGCATTTGCTTGGAAAGTTTCCTGAATGTGGTCAATATTTTCCAACATCTTGAAACATGATGGTTATCTAAACCACAATATGTACATGGACTTTTTCTTCCATTTTTACATGCAAATTTACCATGCTTAACATAATAAAAAACAACCGAATTATAGGCAGAAATATACCTTGAACATTCACCTTTATCGCCTTCTTGAGGAGGTGAATTTGAAGAGTTATTAGATTTCTTTTGAAGACCAACAAAAATGTTCTTGTCCTCATGGCTGTCACAACTCTCTTGTTTCACACATTTGCATTCATCTTGAACACACACTTTGCATGCTTGAGGGATTGAACTTGCAACAAAAGTTGTTCTTGGAACTTTTTCCCTTGTCTCCTCAACTTTGGAATTTGCTCCATATTTCTATTCATATCCAAGACCCCTATACTTGGGCCTCTCCTCAACAATAATAGGCTCAACAATTTCTTGTGCATGCTTGCCTAACCCTCTACCTTCATAGCCCATTTTTAACAATAACTTGGACCCTATTCCTCTAGTGTGATTTTCAAAAAAACCAAAGCATTCGTCTTGAGAGGAATTTGAAGAAAAAATAGCATTACATACCTCATTTTCATGCATGTACTTAGTAAGGGTTTCCTTTGCCTCATGGATTTGAGTCTCCATCTCATTTAAATTTTCAAGAAGTTGGTGCTTCTCCTCCTTCATGGTCATCAACTGCTCTTGAAAGACAATGCTCTCCTTTCTATCTTCCCACATCTCTTGCACCACATCTCTCATGGTTAGAAACTCCTCAAACATATCTTTGTCAAATAACTTGGCTAATGAATATGTATGAGAACTCTTACTATTTGAAGCTTCCTCCATCCTTGCAAGATATCAAACTTCAACACAAAACTTGCACAATAATACCAATAGCTAAATATCTAGCTAACAATGGCAATCACATGAGCAAAACCTGGCTCTGATACCACCTGATATGAAAATAGGGGGCTGACTTGTTTTTCTAAGCAAGCACCCTCTACTCCATTAAAATAAACTTCAAGACCTTGCTCTATGTCAAAGTTGTGCAAGAGGTTTTATGTGTCAAGTTTATGCATCTTTTAGGTGTTTATGTGTGAGGTTTTTGAAAAGGTTAAGTATGTTGCTTACATAAATACAATAGAAAAATAACTTGCAGAAAAATAATAACCAACCAAAAACTCACAACAAAAACAAGATGATAAAGGAGTTCACCCCCAACTGGGCTACATCTCCTTGAGCCTCCATCAATGGACTAGGCTCTCTGGGATTAGTTTGTCAAATATTATTTTACAAGCTGCTTCTCAACTCCAATGGATTTACTGACTGTACCATTGGGTTCATAATACATAAAAACCCCAAAAATGACTATTAGAACTCTGAAAACGGACCATGGCTCATCCGGGCATGACCTCTTCTACATGTGGCCTTGAGATTCCTTGAGCTTCCTTATGGAAAAAAACACCTATAAAAGTCCTCAAATGCCTCTTAAACCTGTCCCAATGTGTTCAAAAAATAACAATTAGTCAAAAATGACTATTCAGTCATAGAAAAAAGACTTGGGCTCATCTGAGCATTACCTCCATCAATGGTGGCCCTAAGCTCCCTTGAGCTCTTTAAAACTTCAATGTAGAAAAACTTGCAATAAAAATATCCAAATGCCTTTGAAAATTGTGCCAATGGATTCACAACATCCAAAAACCCCTAGCTGGGCTTTTTTAGCACCTCATTTGGTCAAAAAATGAAGAAGATAGGCCTCCTGCCATTTTCCTCCTTCAAGCTTGTTGTCTTTGGTTCGCCAATTCACACCTCCTGTGTGAGTAACCTGGATTCTGGGCGTTTCCCATGCTTAAACCCAGCACACATTCCATTCCCGTGAAATGCACAAAATTTTCGCACCGTTAGTGAAACTAAGCCCCCAAAACATGTAGGTGTTGGGTGCATGGGGGGCCATGTGGCCACGTCCCAGCGCTAATATAGGGCTCCTTTGCAACAGTCAAGTAAGGATGTGCCAAGTGTTAGCACGTGGAGCTGTCCATTTGAAAATGCGTGCCACTCCTTGTGGGTTAGGGTCACATGGATAAGGTATATGCAACCGGGGGCTGGGGCTAATCCCCAGCCCGGACGTGCCCCAAATATACAACACACCAATTAAAATATATGTGAATACATATATATTACAAGGACTAAATGGTGGCACGTCGGTTGGGTGACCTTTGCCAAAGCTTTGCATTGGTGGGGGAGGTCCAAGGTTTGAACCCCATGGACTCCATAAAAATTTTAAACACCATACCCAAGGTGCCACATGGCAGCCCACGTCTGGGCCACGTGGCACCACTCTATTGGTCAATAATTGCCGCATGTCGAAATCTCATTTGCCCACATGTCTACCCAAACTACCAACTCAACATATTGCCACATCATCATCATGCCATGTTTCCTCATGTCATTCATCCACATCAACATGGGGCACGTGCCACGTCAGTGTACAGTCATGCCATGTCATCATCTGTACAGGCTGTACAATCAACATTTTTTTGTTTGTTTGGCAAATCAAACAGAATGCAATATCTCTCTCATACGATGTCCATTTGACCCAGTTCAAAGTGCATTGGGTTCATGATGATGAGGCCTACGCACCCGTTCATTTTGAAGAGATTCTAAACACTTTCATTTTTGGGCTAAATTTTGACCCCTGGTCCAGATTCTGATCAGTGGTATTGATTATGTTACCTAAAGAATATTGATTTGCGATCATATAAATAAGGGATACTTAATACCATTCCACATTTTTCTAGCAGCGCCACATCACATATTACTTCATTCACAAACTTAGACGTAATTGTCAATTTTATGATACATTGCTTTGTTATGGGAAATTTGTGATCTTTGCTTATCCAATTTATTGAATAGGGCTTGTGATGCATCTTAGCTTTTAACCCCAATTCCTTAACCACTTATTATGAAATTAAGTTAGATTGATATCCACTATCTATTAATGTGTCGATCTTGGTATGTTTCATAATGACCCTTATATGAAACAATTTACTTCTTGAACCAAAACCATATCAATTTTACTTGTCAAACCAACTGTTGTGATTTTAGACTCATCACCTAAATCATACCCAAAGTCTGTTGGTTGTGTTGTTTTTGTAACTTTTTGCCTCCCTTTCCTCTCTTTGAACCACTTCGGTTTCTTCTCTGGGTGCAATTTCCAGCAATGCTCATCATTGTGCCCTTCTTTCTTGCAATTCTTGCAAGAGAGCTTCTCTTCCTTCATTCTCGTTGAGTTTTCTTTCTTCCCATTCCCTTTTCCTTTGCCTTATTTCTTTGAGGATGATTCCCCTAATACACTAACTCCAATTTTTCTTGTTTCAATATATGTTGCTTGAACAAAAACCTCATCAATATTATTAGGTCCAAACATAAATACCATATTACGAATATAAGCAGGCAAACCTCCTATATACTTCATAAGAGTTTCTTGTGTAGTCAATGAAACATCTAACATCAAAGCCATCTTACGAAATTCACTTGTATATTCCTACACCGATTGTCCTTTTCTTAATTTAAGACTTTTCCTTTCAATTAAAGCCTTTTCCTTATATCCCAATGGATAGAACTGTTTTCTAAGTGCGGAAATAAAATCATGCCATGATGGAAAAATCTTACCAACTTGTTGAGTTCCATGTCATATCTTACTTTTCTAGCAGATGAGAGTTGTTCCTTCAAGACTAAGCGGTGCCAATCTGATTTCGGTTGCCTCATCTTTGATTTGCTGCACATTACAATATGCCTCCATATTTCTAACCCAATTATCAAGTTTCTTAGCATTAACTTCATCATCATATATAGGAAAAACAAATTTTACATCAATTTTAAATAATGGCATATCGAGCTTATGTTTATGAGAATGTTTTCTTGCAGAAGTAGTATTTAAACTTGTACTTGAAGAAGAAGAAGAAGGAGGAGGAGGAGGAGATGGAGGTGAAGGAGGAGATTTTGGAGGGTCCTCTCCTTCTTCACTTTTGTCTTGCTTTGAAGATTCCCCTTGAACAGGTCTCTTATGTTCCATGTTATCATCATACAACACTTTTACCATCTCCGACATGGAAAAGAAAGTTCTTTGAAACTCTCTTTCATTTTGAGAAAGTCCTTCTTCTGATGCCATCTTCTCACTTTGAGATGTCCTCTTTCTTGATCCAATCTCAGGATTCCCTTCTACAAGATCTCCTTCACCACGAATTAGATTTTCCATGGTAATCATGCAAACTCAAACAACTAACTCCCAACCTGCTCTAATACCACTTGATCTGAAAATAATCTTTTAAAGACTTCGTTAAGTATTTTGCATGAGTTGAATTACCATTTAGAAATTGAAGAGAAGAAGAAGATTTAATTAAAGAAATTTTCAGCCATCATAAAGAATGAATAACATAAAATTAACATGAATAACAACAAACCATAACCCCAAATATTGTTAATGGAGTTCGACAAGGTTGCCTACGTCTCCGGGGCTTTGTCTCAATGGGGGAGGATTTATTATTAATATTCAATGCTTCAAAAATACATCAGAAGTACATCAAATTGATTATAAACTAGTCTTATGGTGTTCTTCTCAACCTCAATAATCCAACGCAACTGACGGCACTGAAAAAGGTGGAGCGTAGCTCCCGAAAATGGCCTCCAAAGTTCGCTTCCTCAATAGCTTCCCTACATAAAAATGGATTAAGCTTCATAAATACTTCATCATTTTTCTGATATGAACCTCTCTGGACTTTCAAAAACACCTAGTTTATATATATCTTTGGTTGGGGATCCTATCCCAACTTACTCCCAAGATCTGGCCTAAAAAAGGGCTCAAAATCCCCTAAAACTAGGAAAAAATCCATTAAATCAGCATAAAATAACTAAAAATTTATATTATATGGTTTTAAAAACCACTTTTGGGAAAAATATGGCACGCGACCCCTACTCTCCAGGTCCCTGGTCATGTGGCACCACCATATGGACGAGCGCTAGTGTGATAGCCCCTCTGTTCCTTAGCCTACGATTGTGTGTGAGTGCCATGTAGCCAAATGTTGGTGATATACCCCCAGATCCTTGACCTTGGATATAGGCTCTCGATTACATGAACGCACCTTGTTCTATGGGCTAGATTTGTCGACCAGGTGCTAACCCCAAATCCACGCTAACCTAATCTTAAAAACATAATGTGCCACTTGTATTTACAAGCAACAAATCATCTCGGTTGGTCAACGCATTGTGGTTTGTCCGTTGGCTAGTCCGAAGGTCAGGGATTCGAATCTGCCAGAGTGAAAATAAAAATTTTGACCCAGCCAACATTGGCCTTATCTGGGGTGCCACGTGGTACCCTGTGATTGGGCCACGTGTCACCTCTAGATTGACCCTGTACACATAGTCAATGCATAGTCACCCTGTCTAGTTAGCCTGCACAGTCAACCATGTGCCACATGTCACGCTTGGAGCTTTCCACGTCACTACCACTTGCAATCTGTACCCTTCCACATGTCATGACCTGAGCCTGCCATGACACTATATGAACTTCCACGTCAACTTCTATACAGTCCAGTCATCCGCCACATCAGCACTCGAAAAGGAAAAAAATGCATGCAACGTGTCACACTCTAGTGCTGCCATGTCAACATGTTGACGTCATCTTCCCTATCATGCTAACGTATTGTTGATGTCAACAGTATGACCTCTGACTATTGACTTTGACTTTTTTTGGCCTATTTGGGAAATTTTTTAGATCGCTATAACTTTTCCATACGGAGTCCATTTTCGGAAAAAATATATATTGTCGGAATTGGCACGACGAGCCCTACGTGATGGTGTTGGTTTTGTCTGAATTTGAAAATTTTCAATTTTAGGCCTTCCTGGATCCATTCTGGATCATGTGTAGACATTCAGACCACCCTCTTTCATTGTTCAATCTTTTCAAAAAGTATAATCAGTATCCAATGGTAACGCATAACTTAAAGAAGAATGGAAAAGTCAATGATTTAAATTATTTTTTCTAATTTTTTAAAAAGAAGAATCAATGCTAAGATGGAGAAGTCAATAATTTAACTAATTTTTTTTTCAATGGTAACTCACAACTTAAAGAAGAATGGAAAAACCAATCATTTAAATTATTTTTTCTATTTTTATTAAATAAGAGTCAATGCTAAGATGAAAAAGTCACTAATTTAACTAATTCTTTTTATTTTTGTAAGTGAAGAATCTATTGGAGCTACATAGTATAATACTATACATATTATAGTGTTATGTAATAGTGTAATGGTAATGTAACACATCCAACCCCCTAAGTATCCTTTTAATGGATGGAGCATTAAAGTTTCACCTTTCTACGACCATATGAAAACCTCTTCTCGAGGGTACCAATGTCTTCTACTCATCAAGAGTTTCCAACGACTATAATTTTGCTCGAAACTGAGCTCTGGATCGAGAGTTATGGCTTCCCAAAGTTATTGTCCCTTATTGGCCCAAATACCACCTCACAACAACATGGCATCCTTGGAGTTTCCTGGCCCTTGTGTCATCCAATGTGGCACTTGTCATTCAACTCTTTTAGGTCTCTATATTAACAGTTGTCATTTCTTTCCCATAACCAATATCATCATTGGCATTTTGGCAAACACTTATCCATGCCAACCTTTCATATCACGATGACAATACCTCTAGAATAAACGGTCTAGATCTCATCATCATCATCTCTGATGAGATCAACAGTGGTGATTGTCTTCGATGAGATCAATGGTCATGATCGTCTTGAACAAGATCAATGGTCGTCGGCTTTCCTCTCCAGACCTTCATCGACACTCTACCAATGTATGGTTGGGATCTCTCGATCGGTGGATCCAATGGTCTAGATCATGGTTTAGATATTAAGGGATTTTTGGACCTCTAGGACATTCGTGTCTCATCATCCAACCAACAGGTGGTACCTGTCACCCCAAGGAACACCCTGGCTACCTTTCTAACATGCCATGTCACTCATGGTGGCATTTTCCACTTTATTATTTGTAATGGTTCTTAGAGATCTACAGTGGAGATTAAATATGACCTTTCATAAATCCATGGCTCTTGTCGTCATCGACATTAGGCTTGCCTTGAGTGATCCATCCTTCCACCTCTGATGATGATATGTCAGGAATCTACAATCCAAATTTCCTGAGGGTAATCCCCACCATATCTAACGGTTACAATTTAAATCAAGGTTCCAAAGCACCTCCTTGTCCATTGGGACCCACCTTCACTCTACCAGCCTATCCCTGGATGAAATCTACCACCCCTTGGACACACAGGTTGTCAAGTTGGAAATCCACATCATTGAGACGTCACCATGCATCGTCTCTTCTCTCCTATTTCGACGAAAATCACGGAAAATCAACGACGGAGATAAACTCTCTCCCAACAATAGATCAACGGTTCTCACGTGTAATTGATGTCATTATCGTCGTCAGCATTTTTTTCCAACACATGACCTTACTAACCTTTCAAACTCTAATGAATGACCCAAATCCCTCGGCTCGTGGATCTGACGGTTAGAATTCAGGCACCTTTTCCCAGAATTAATCTAACATGGACTCATACTTGGTCATCTCTATAAATTATAGGATAACAAGTGGCATCCTACGAACATGCTAATATTTCCATGACCTGCCATCTGTCATGACACGTGGCACCCATGATGCATTGTGGACCATCGTTTGTGCCAAATCACCTTGACATGTGGCATAATCCTTACTTGACACATGGATCACCCACATGGTCTAATGAGGTGTACATGGCATCAATAAATACTTGGTTCATCCATCTAGGAGCTCACACTTATCATCCTCTGGATGCATTGGTTGTCATGCTAGCATGACACATCATGTCAACTACCATGCTGGCTCATTACATCATCATGATGTCACCCCCCCATTTCAACCTTATTTAAACAATACCCACTTCAATCTATGGTTGAGGTTTAGCCTCGCTCATGTCCGATCAATGATCTAGATTATTCCTCGGAGTCTCTCCATTGGAGCCACACTAAAACCCAGTGCTAGAACACTCTGATGGCCCACTCCCTAACCAATGATCATGATTTTCTTGCCTCATCAAATTGATATCCATGATGATCCTTATGATTTTATGTTGTTAGAATCCATCAGTAACCACCATAAAGAATCAATGTTCTATATTTCTTTGTCTACACCTCAGATGAATGGCGAAGATTTCTTCTCTATTGTCCACCGATCTACGGTCCAATTTTCCTCTCGGTACATTCCCTTTGGAGTGTCCCTATCTCATCATCCAAGCTTTCTCCGAGCATCAGACTTCGACCAACCCACTGCGATCAATGGTCACAATTAATTTGTCATACCAAGATCAATGGTTGTGATTCTTTTAGGCTCAAACATGGGTTTTTCCATGGTTATCAGTCTGAAATTGGACTTGGTTATCTCGGGGATTCTTCTAAGTGTTTTATCAAGTTTACCAAGCCTTTAGGAAATCTCACTTTGCTCCAAAAAACACTAAGGTTGTCCCTTTCAACTCTTAAGTCAAGATTCTCGTCTCTTGCAACCCTTCACTACAAGATAGAGGTTTCATGGGGAGTTTACATTCTTTGTTTACGTAGAGGTCTCCCTCAGACACTAGGTATTTTGATACATATATCAAGGGTGTCTTTATCCACTCTTGCTAGTCTGGGTTTAAACCTTGCAACCATTCAAGGACTTAAGTCCTGGATTGCTCCACATCGAGGAGATAATTTTGTCTTTACTACCCTCTCTGGCCTCCTCATGCCACTGTTACAGTTGAAGTGTCATTCCTCTTAGGAGGAGGGTTATAGCACTTCCTTCCTTTCAGAGGAGACCCATTATGATTGTCATATTATTATCTACCCAAGAAAAAAAAACAATCAATACATTCAACCTCCTTACAGGTCCACCACTATTCAAGTGCACAGACTTGCAAATGGAACATGATTCTATCCAAGTAACAGACTCATACATTCAGGTATACAATACAGAAATAAATCATTCATTTACTTAATTGCGCAGAGCACATAGATACTTATTTGTTACAAATTTTATCCATCCAACTGACTATGGGTATTCGTCTTTCCACCCAACCATAGGCTCTGTGTACTTAGTAACTTTGACAACAGACCACCCCCATGCTAATCCATGATACCACCAGGGAATTTCTTTGCACTTACATTTGTGTTCTCTCGCACCAACTCTTTCCTTTGATGCCCCAAAATCTCCTCAATTTTTTACTTCAATGCATGTCCAGGATACACTCTCTTTCCTCTATCCTCTAAGGCCATCCTTCTGGGCATACCCCCTCTTTTAGGCACTCGTGCATTCTCCCTTCTCTCTCCTCGTGCGTCTCCTGCATGAAATATGGAATGTTCTCCACCTATCTCCTTCCTTCTATCAGAAGGAAACTTGGGTCAAACTAGGGTTTGTGGAATGGTACGCTCGATATCTTTGATTGATGAATTCCTGCTATCTTAGCCATGCCCTCCATGCTTCCATTCATTGGGGTGGTCAGTTTCTCAACCACCAATATTTTTCTCATTAACTGAATTTTCGCTGGGATCATATTAAGGCTTATTATTCCAAATCAAATATTTCAGCAAGGAGGATTGGATCATCTTAGCATGATGAAACTCTCTCTATGTTCCCTCACTTTTTTCCTCTAGTAGTATCATGGAAAATACTAAAGGGTTCACCCCCACAGTCAGTTGTTCGCAGTTACAATTGATCATTAATACATTTACATTTTTTACATGTCATAGCATGGAAATCATTAATTACAATTAATTACATATAGTCATAGGTTTAGAGAGGAGATGTTACAATCCCCTCCCCATTCAAAGGAACACCATCCTCAGTGTTTTTTTCTCAGTAACACCTTCCATGCCTTGTCTTCCAGCTACTTTAGAATTACCTTTCTTTTCTTCATATTCTGGTCCTAACTCAGACTCTAGCATTTCAGGAAATGGCTATAACAATTTCAAATAGCAAGTATATTAATCCCAATTTTTATGCTAAACATTTTATCATTGTCCATAATTCAAGAGGAAAAATTCACAATTAAGAACAATACTTATATGTGTAGTTCAAGAATCTACATCTATATGGCTATCATGTTTACTCAGCTCATTGTTTTCCTTGTCATACCCATTGCGTGCAAGATCCCAGTCAACATATGACAAAATTTTAAAGACTCCACTGAGTCTTTCACATGAGGTATCGAAGTCTCCCCTTCCTTTTCATCACTCACCTTTCAGTCTCAGGCTCAAGCATCCCCTTCTCTGTTATATAGTCCCTCGGGTGATCCATCTTTCCTTCCTAGGATTTCTCTCACAAGAAGAGTTTCAAAGACTTCGATGATTCTTATAGCTGAAGCATCCCCCAAGATTGTCTTTCCGAGGTGTCCCTCTGGCTTTCTCTGTTGAAATCCTCCCTTCAGCCCATGTTACCACAACATAACATTCTTTATGTTGATCATGAATTATCACAAATTTATTTTGTCACAACAATATACCTCTTCCAGGATTTCTTATTTGGAAACCACCATTGGTACTCCCTGGACAAATCTTTTCATCCCACCTCTATTCACATGCATACAAAAAATTGTGAGATATTTTCATTAATTTTCATTCAAAAATTCTTTCCAAATTTGTTACGCACAGATTTTCAAATTCACAATTTCATTTCATTTTCAGATCGGTTCCATATTGGAACTAGATTTCACAAGCATAATATTTCCTTCTCACAACAATTTGGTTCTTTACAATTAGCAGGCATTGGTCTTCCTCATGGGCTTACAATATTTCCATTTCCAAGAACTTCCTTCCTGCAATTCAATCCTTAGTTTCTCATGTGCATATATTTTCATTGCACATTTACAATGGATTCACACACAATCAAAATTGTGCATACTAACAATAACATCATATTTATATGTTCAATGATATATAAAAAAAGTAAATATTATTCCTTGCACATGCATTATTTCAGCATACTACACTTTTCCAAATGCAATTTAATATTAAATAGATTCAACTAATATGCCAAGCCCATGGCCACAATCACACACAATGCACCCTTCTATTTTATTTCAATTTGATTACTTTTTATATTAGCCACTCTTACCATGGTGTGTTGGGACTCAACCAATATTTTACCACATGGATTCTTTGTTCTCATTCCTTATTACAGCAGGACTTTGTCTCTTGATTTAAGTTGATCATGACCTCAAATCAACATTCATTAAAGTTTTATATGAATGCATTTAAGTATTCTTTCGTTGTGGACAATCAGGGTGCCAATATTGGCCACCCAATTGTCTCTTTACCTTTCTACAACTATGGTAGAGTACCGGAAGGTACTCCTTCCACTATGGGAAATCCTATATATTCCCACTCTTTTACAACATGCATATTCTTAATGGATTTAACTAATATGTTGCTTATGAGAATTTTTATTTCCAATCACTTCTTGATTAGTCAATGTATTCATGTCATATTTGTTCATGAATTCTCGTGAGGATTGTAACAATACTTGGTTTCTAGGGGTTCTACCCTCTATCATTCATGTTCTTCTTTCCTAAATCATACCTTACTTGGGTATCAATGACATACAAAAGCCACTCAAAACACATGCACATAATCAAAATAATAAAACTTTTCAGAAAGAATTCTTACCCAATCCCTACATACCTTATGCCACATAGGAATGAACATTTTAAAACCTTTCCTGGCTTCCAGCACCCTCTCTAATATTACCTCATCAGTGGTGCTTCATGGGAACTCCCAAAGTCCTTTCAACATTCTTTCAACAACATCCTTCTTGCATTTGTCCTCTACATGAGGTTGTCCATCATTGGAAATTGTCTTCTCCAACAACTACAATCCCTTCCTACACATAACATGCATCATCACAGTCACAATTATATATTACCGGTCGTATTAAGTAAAATGCATGTATTATAGCATTTAAATCAGCGGGTACTTCTTAGATATTGTAAGATGCCAGATCTATTATAATAGCAGAAAAACATAAATATTACAGAGAATAACATAGGTACAACACGGTATATGAAACCACAACACCAAAATAATATCTTTATTGATAGGAAACCATGTTCACTTGCCTCTTCGAGGGGGAAACCTCTAATAGAGAAACACTCTATTACAATGATTCTCAAGAAAATACTTCTCATGCCCTCGACTCCTATTTATAATAAATCTATCTACCAAAATAACAATCTAGAGGAATAACTTCTAGAAGTGAAAGCTTCTATTAGGTCTTCTTACATTTGACTTATTCTTCCTTATTACGGGGCCTTATTAATATTGGCCTTTATTACATGGAAAATAGATTATTCTACCTACATTAAAGGTTAGGGAGGTTAGGTCCCTAACATGACCTTCCCCTTAAAATCAACCTTGTCCTCAAGGCTTGAGATGAGGAAATTGTTGCAGAATGGTAGTTGGCTCTTAGGCGGCATTTGTTGGATTTGTATATTTCCATTGTACTAACGCTTCCTTGATGGTTCTTTGGTAGATATGATGCTCACGCTGACCCAATATTGCTTGTGGTTGCAACCAGATGGAGCCTTCTTCATCCAACTTGGGAAGATTGGTTTGAGTTTGGCACCATTGGTGAGTTCACCAATGGTGTTATGGAGTTGGTCTTGGATGACATCTATTTTTGCATGAATGGTTGGAATGTCCTTGTTTACTTTGTCCTGAAGGGAAACCATATCAGTACTCAGTTTTGGATTGGTTTCTTCTTGGAAGGTGGGATCCATCATGGAAAGAGGGGTGGGTCCACGACGTCAAAGAAAGAGTTGAAAATGATAGGTATGAAAACATTCAAGGTGAAAAGAGGAATCAAATGAGATAGATCCCTAATAAAGGGGGTTAGAAGGGGAGCGAGACCATAGGGGAAAAAAGGATGAAAAATTATAGGTATCACTTCAATCAGGATGAAAGGAGGAATCCAATGGGCTAGGTCTCAAATAAGAGTGTAGGCAGGCTCTAGATTTTTTTTTTACTCTTGCGGAGTTATACTCCTATATGAATATTACTACATTTTTGAAAGGCTCAAATGCTTAACATAAAGAAATGTGTAGTAATTTTGCAACCAGAATGCATTAAATAAAGTTGCATCATAATAGATCTCATATGTTTTGTTTTTCTTTCTATCCCAATGGTTAGGGTATTCAGGGTTTCTATAGAAAAGGATTTTCACTATGCTATAGCTCTCTAATATATGTGTGGGGTACAACAATAGTACTCGATCGTATATCTCAAGGCACCAACTAAGGAGGCTAGACCGTTCCCTTATCCATACTACCCAACTACCTAGGTACTAGAGAGTATCTTCCAGAGTGTTTTTCTCGATGGCACTATAGTAGTTAGGCGGATGATTGGTTTATCTATGGAGGGATTTAAGATATCTAGGTTGATATGTATACAGGTGTTGTTTGATGCACTACCACTCAAAGGGGTACCAATAGGGGATACAAGGGTGGCCAACAATATGCACTTAATTACCATTTGTATTTCCTGCATGTATGCTTCCCCGACCGTGGATTGTGCGCTAAACAACATATCTTTGTAGCTTTAAGACGTCAGAATACATCTCTACCTTGAAAAAAATAACCCACAATTTTTTGCCAAGGAAAGTGCTCTAATACCACTTCTAAGATACCAAATATATTATAATAGCAGAAAAACATAAATATTGCAAAGAATAACAACGGAACAACACGGTATATGAAACCACAACACCAAATTAATATCTTTATTGATAGGAAACAATGTTCACTTGCATCTTCGAGGGGGAAACCTCTAGTAGAGAAATTCTCTATTACAATGATTCTCAAGCCAATACTTCTCATTCCCTCGACTCCTATTTATACTAAATCTATCTACCAAAAGAACAATCTAGAGGAAAATATTCTAGAAGTGGAAGCTTCTATTAGGTCTTATTACATTTGACTTATTCTTCCTTATTACTAGGCATTATTAATATTGGCCTTTATTACATGGAAAATATATTATTCTACCTACGTGAAGGGTTAGGTCCCTGACATATATGTTAAAAAAAATAATAAACCTCAAGAGAGGAGTTAAGAAATTCTTCCCTTTTTCGAACTCCCTCTACTCAGGATGGAATTTTCAACCTAACTGAATTGTTCGGAAGGCCTTTCTGCCTTTACATGATATGGCTTATAACTAAGATCATTCTTCTTAAGCAAATTCGTTTATTTATTTTCCTTTTCTTTTACAGTTGTTCCTTTAAGGTTTACAACTTTGTTACGCAGATCATAGTTTTCGGAGTGAGGAGAGTGTTCTTCCTTTTCTCCTTCTTTGTTCTAGCAATTTTCCCCTCTTGGGATTTGCCTGCTCTATTCCTTGAGCAGTTTCATCCAAGTTTGATCTTGACTTTCTATGTATGCAGCAACATACTGCAATGTCACAATCAATTCATAAATTAATTATGAACTAGTGCATTCTGCACATTTACCATGGAAAAAATCAAATTGGTCAACAGTCGTTTGCATGTCTCATATGCATGCATTATATTTTAAAATGTAATACAAGGTTCTTATAAAAATAAAATTTGCAATCCATTTTATAATTCTCAATGGTCATTAATGTTATGGCTCTTTTCTTTTGAAAAAGTCTTTTACACAGTTCCTTCATGGGGAACTTCTTCAATATGTAGTTCTCTTGCTGCATATCCAAACTATCTTAGACGGAAAAAAATATGTATAAAGGAACTTTGCGTTAAAACAAGAGAGTCAACGTGTTTCGATCCCTCCAGGGATCATCATCAGGAGGAGCACTCGAGAAATAAAAGAGGCTCATCGAATAAGAAAATACAACACAACTAAATAGATATCCATATCCTTGAAACCCGTGTTGAGAGAGGTCATCTTGGTATTAAATAAAAATAAAACCCTAAGTCCAAGAAATAGCCAAGAAATGTGTCTTAATCCAACAAGTAACGTGTCTTAAATCAACAAGAATTGGTCTCCAACACTCACTTAACTTCCATTCATCATCCCTGTTTAAATTATTGGGGTTTAATGTGATTTCCAAAGCCTCCATTACCTTATGCTTCCCATAGTTATCCAGTTTGGCCACAACTCTAGCATCCTCTAAACACACATGGTGGCTAGTTGTACAAGAATTTTCAATGAGGGATTACTTTTGGAATCTATTCAATTTTAGGTCGACACCATGCTCTTTAAATCCAACTTTCATCGATCTTCCTGTCTCATCAATGTAGACTTTTCCACAGGAGCAAGGAATAGCATAAACTCATTTATGTAGGCTGGGGTCAATCTGATCCTTTGTTGAGTATAACATAGTCGTTATGGTGTTGATGGGGGAGAAAGCCACATGAATGTCACCTTTCCTTAAGATCCTAGCTATATTCTCAGATAGACCTTTGATGTAAGGGAGGGAAAACCTCTTCATTTCTTGACGTGTACTCTGTTGTCCTGCATAAGATCATTTTTCCTTTATCATGGATTTCTCAATTTGGTTTACTGAGTACCCATTACTTTTAAACAAATATGCTAAATGATTTAATTCCAACTCAGCATGCTCTTCATCAGAAATGTGTAAATCTCGAGACACTAAGGTGTTAAGTACTCCAAGATTTTGGGAAGGAAAAATGGTGTGAATCAACATGCAAATATATATCAATGTGCATGGGTATCATGTAGACCTCATGCCCAAAGGAACCATTTCCTTTCTTGGTGATGAAAACATCCAAAAACATAATGTTATTATCCTTTTCAATCTCCATTGTGAATATTATGTTCTCATGCTGACTGTTTAAATGATCGAAAAACTCATCCAATCTATTCCTCCCATGAGGCCAAAGGAAATTTGTTTCGTCGATGTATCTTATCCAACCTTTGAGTTTTAAAGGGAAAGATTCAACCACCCACCCTTCAAAGTGTTCCATATACAAGTTTACGACCATTGGCAAGAGTGGGGATTCCATAGCCACACCTTCTGTTTGCTCATAAAAACTGCCCCGGAAAGTAAAGAAAGTGGACCTCAGAAAAACTCTTACCAGCGCTGACATTTCCTTATCCGTTATTTATTCGACGACCTTGATGGAATCTTCAACTGGGATCTTGGTATAAAGTGATACCACATTGAAACTCACCATCAAATCATTCTCTGCTACCTGTCACAACTTGATATCATAAACCCAGTGCGTTGAATCCTTAACAAATGAGCTTGTTAAGACGATCAAGGGTTTCAACCTATTGGCCAAGAATTTTTCGAGGAGATATGTCGGAGATCCAATGGTGTTAAAAATCGGCCAAAGGGGGATGTTGTCCTTATGGATTTTAGGTAATCCATAAATCTGTGGCACCAAGTAGTTTATGGGGGTGAGCTTCTTTTTTAAAACTTCATCGAGAGAGGATTCATTGATGACTCGAGAGACCTCCTTAATAACCTTGTTGCTAGGGTATTTTTTTAATTTCTTATATCTCTCATTTTTTGTCAGATGATCCATCACTCTTGAGTCATCCTCAACTTCATTATTTCAGTTATTTACTCAATATTTTGTAAGGAATATAAACATGCATTCTTAGTATGCATTCAAATTATACATTTAAATCGATACCTCTATTTTATCAACTTGCATTCACATTGTTCTTTCATGCACTTCACCACATGCATCAACATGATGTGTGTCTACCATAGACACACTCATAGTTTCACATCCATCTCAAAAATTGTTTCACTCATGATTTGTTCCCAATTATTTACAGGACATCCTCAAAGGCACAATTAACAAAGCGTTCTTGTTCATTATTCTTTTAATATTTATATTAACTCTTTCTGAGGAGTAGAATACCTCCTCCTTACTCTATTATTTAATAAGACGATTAATATCATCCATGCATTCATGGAATTTCAAATCCAGGAAAGTAAAAATATTTCACCCCAAAACTCACTTATTCAATCGATCATACCATGTCCTTAGTATACATATTCTTGTACATCTCTCATATGAATCACTTGCACATTTTATAATTTACACATGTGTATTTATTTAAAATGATTTGTCTCGTGATTGTTCATAATCATGCAAATATCAAGGAAATATTCGCTTTCCTTCTACCTTAACCAACAAAGCAATATAACCCTTACATCAGAGAATTATTACTCTTCCATTCTTTCATAATTATCACCAACTCTCTTTTTTTTCTTAGGAATGGAGTACTCCCTCCTCAAGCTAGTATCCCAACAAATCAATCATGACTCTTCAAAATAGATTCAACCATGCATCCATGGAATTATTTAGTCCAGGGAAGAACACTTCTTGCCTTACTTCCCTCTTACTCAGGAAGTCATATCATGCCTCTAACATATAAGTGCATATGCAAATGCATTATTTGCACATATTAAAATTATTCATTGATTTTTATCTTATCTTAATGTCAACCTTTCCTGATGAGAGCTTACATTCAATAACATGACAAGTATCACATGCATATATCAACAACCAACGAGATATTACTCTTGCATAGCTGCTACAAAATCATCCCAAAAATCAGAAAGTACAATTGGGTAATTATATCATTACCCAAGGAAGAAAAATGCTAACTCTGGTCTCTCAAATCATTTTTGGTTATCAAACCTTAACCAAGGAAATGCTTCCTAAATTCCCTCTTATTTTAATTTGAGTATATTAATCCATACCCATATGGCCTCCATCCACCTTTGGGTGTTAATATGGCCCATTGGTCATATGGAAATGCTCCAATATTTCTCCTTACCAGACTTTGGATCAATATTTCTTTGATCCATTATAGTCTCATTCTTTCTAATGTTGTAAACAATCAACATCCTTAGAAATTCATTAGTCCTTCTATCTCATCCTCACATGTTTATATGCAATAGTATTATTAACATTTCAATCATGTGGTTACTCTCCTGTGGACATTGGGTCATCACTGACCAAAATGGTCTATTAGTAGACCCCATTTCACAACCAACCATGGGTTATAATAACTCTATATGCATGTCACATATATGCTTACTCATTTTTATATGCATTACAACATATATTGTGTACCAAGAATTGTACCCATACCCACAGTGCAGATATATTCCAGTTGTATGTCTCTTACATTCATATGCATAGACATGCCTCTAGGTTAATAAGCACATACACTTTCTTTAATATAGCCATGATCTCATATGCCCATATCACATGTGTTGACGCCCAAAAGTGCAACATGGAATCCCTACTTGCAAATGGGTTGCAATGCCTTATTAATTATATATATAATAATATACTAAATAGGTGGGACCCCAATATGTGAATAATGATGAAAGGCGCTTTTATTTTCTTTACATTCATGACTACCTTGCAAAATTGATTCTACAGTTTGGGAATGGACGAATGATGGGTTTGTTGGCAATTTAATTTAAAAGAGGAAGGAAAAGGGGAAAATGTTTGTTTTAATAAGCATCTTGGTTTATTCTTGGTACACATATATTTTGACTTCTTGTTCAAACCTCAAGCATGATCCTCGTATAGTTATGGTGTATTGCACTTATGGTATACTTGTTATTATTGTGGATAGTGGATAAGTTTTATGAGATGGAAATCCTTCACTAGCAAGGAATGTGGGACATAACATGTTTTGGTGCTAAGTGTTGAGTATATGTTAAAGATTTATGAGTTTAATGTAGGGAGGAAAATTCAATTTTTATACTGAAATGTTATGTGGAAAACATAGTGGACTATGTGTTGGAAGTATTGGGTGCGCTCATACTTGGTTCTAGTTGATGGAAATTAATGTGAGAAACAATGTGCAATTATTGCATGTCTCTCTAACCCCACCTCAAGTTCACCACCTTCACTTTGTTTGTTTTTGTGTTGGTTTCTTTAGCTGGTGTTGCCTCCATCTTGATAGGCCTTGGGAAGAATAGTGGTGCTTGTTGGTTTTCTGGCATTCTCCTTACATGTATGTTGGCTCTTATCTCTCCATTCATGAACTGTAGCTCTGCTCCGAATAAAATTATGATGTTGACTCTTAGATTTTCTTAAAGACTGTGTTTTCTTTCCAAATTTTATAATGGGTGTATGTGGGTATCATGACTGTGAAAATTGCATTTAAATGGAGGCTCCTCCCTGTTGGCATTTAAATGTTTCAAGCTGAGAATAATGTTCGAAATTCCTTTATGTTTGAATTATGTGATTGTGTTGCACCCAGAATGAATGCTTCTTATCTTGTTATGGTTTTTGGCAAATAATTATGGCAAGTACTTGTGGGTTCACTCATCTCTAATGATTAAAATTCAAGGGTTTTTCTCTGTGAAACAAAAGAATAGTTGTTGTTTTTTTCTTGCATAATGCCATACCCTTTACCAGTGTTTGGAAGACTTGCAACTCCTTCAAATGGTCTTTCCATTGTTTGTGAATATATGTGAGACAGGTGTATTTGCCTTGCGGCCACCATGGGAGGTCTGTGGAAGGTATGTTGCAGAAATAAATGGTTAAATGGTTTTTACAAACCCCTTATGAATGTTTCGCATTTACGTTTTCCTAGACATCAGTTGTTTTATCTGATGTATGGAAATTAGTAGATTCGAACTCTAGTATTGATGCATGTTATAGTGTTGACTTGACAATGGGAAATATTGGGAATATGCATTAATTCTTGGCTCGTTTGTTATTATCTATGGGGGTTTGGTCGATTTTGAAGTTATATGTTGATTAAGTCAAACGATGAGCACCCGTTTTGCATGGGGTTTCGAACCTAGTATGTTTATGCGACAAGTATTGAGGTTGTGATACAAGCATTGAATAGTGAAAGGTCAATGGATTTATGTTTGTGTTCTCAACCTCCTATACGCGCCTGATGTAGTCTGTTTTTAATTTCTTCGAATGACTCTATTAATAGTATCTTATAAAATCTCTACTAATTGAAAAGGAAAAAGGAGAAATTAAAGTTGTAAAGTTTGATAGTCCTGAAACTTTCCTGGGGTTTTATATTTGGGTAATATAAAAACAGATTTGCCTTGGATTTTAATTATTAAATAGATAAAAAAATTGGCAAACGATGGTGATGACGATTCTCAATAAATATTACTGCATATAATAGAACAATAATTATCTTTTTCCCTTTCATTATATCAATTTTTTTTCATTATATGCCCACCGCCTTCCCAAATACATTTAAAACATCCTATGTTCTATTATTATGAATTCCATTTTTTTTTAAAAAGGAGAAAGGGTTAATAGCAAAATAAAGGGACTAGATGATGACTAGTGCTGGAAGTTTGGATATGGATACATTTTTTATTACTTCTGCATTTGCTTGAAAATTATTCGTTGGTTGTTTCCCATCCATGCTACCATTTTACACTCATTATAAAGACCCTCATATTCCCAATAGACCTATCACTCCTTGTTCAAATGGCAATTGATTGTTGAATTTAAAAGTATTGATGGATGGATTGCATGTGCTTCTGTTGTGAACAATAGAGACAACCTTTTGACTTTATTTAGCTAGAGTATTGATGCATGGATTGTTAAGAGTTTTCATAACATGTTTGGAATATTTCTTCAGGATGAGTTTCTTTAGTAGAGGAAGTAATGGAAGAGGTGTTAATAGAGGTGCTAATAGAGGAGGAAATAATTGGAAAAGAGGCCATAGAAGGCCATGATTTTCGATACATTTTGACCTTGATCTACAAAATTGAATCATCTTTTCCAAGATGGGTTTTTTAATCTAGTTGGCCAAGAAAATATACAACCTATACCTGAGAGGCCTCCTTACTAGCCATGTCAGAATGTCTCTGGTATCCACGTCCCCCCTCATGTGTTTATGCATCCAAAACCACCTGTAAATGATGGTTGGAAAGAGATTGTTCATCAGCCTATAGCTCATCGCCATGGTTGGCCTATTGTGTTGTTGTCATTAACCCCTCCTCCACCATCAATAAACCCAAATTCCCAAGATGATCATGTTGTCTCTCCAGTATAATCCTCTCCTACAAGTAAAAGGCTAAAAACTGATGTTCCCAAGCCAAATCTAGATAATGGAAAAGGATTGGCCACTCCCTCCAAGTCAGCCAAAGATTCCTTTGAATCAGTGTCCTCTCATCTCCATCTCAAGGATGATTGTTCTCATGTCATCAGTGCAGTTCACCCACAAGGTTCCCATCAATTGAAGGTTATTGCATGGGATAAATCATAAATGGGATCAAAAGAGGGAAGTGGTGAAAAGAAGAAAACTATCTCTCCCAACAAATATGGTTTTTAATGTTGATTAATGTTATTTTCTATTGGGGACAGTCTTTTTATTTTGACAATGTTTTAGACAAAAATACATATTTAGGCAGTGTTTTGGACAACATGGATATAATGTTATTTTTGGATATAGTCATGTTCTATTTTTCTGATATTAAAATATTTGATCATGAATATGAAGATGGGAGTTACAAGGATGATGTTTGATGATTATTAAAATAAATTGAAAATGGGAGTCACAAGGGGTCCCACCTATTTAGTTATTATTTAATTAGACCCTTATTTATATATATTATTATTTATTTGTCTCAACTAATTAGTTAAGATAATTAACCTTAACAAAACAAAGGTAGTTGAACTACCATAACTTATTGAGAAAAGATAAAATCTCAATCAAATGTAAAGACGAGTAAGAGAGAAAAGAGGAGAACTTCTACTATAAGGTTTTCTCTATACTTGTGAGATACTTCCATTATTCATTCATTCTGAGTTTACTAGAAGGATTAACCATCTTGATGACAACAGGGTCTTATTAAAGGCAACAAGATTCAAAAACTGAATTATATCTTTCAACAGCTTGTCTTTAAAGGTGTATGATTTATCTTTGGTAGTCTATGTGTTCTTGTTTGTTTATTAATTAAATTTCATGACTGCTAAAGAATACTTTCAGAGTCAAGTGACATAATTTTATGGCAAGATGATCTAGATATTTAGCTTTAGTTTTCTTTTGTTGTCAGATTCTTTTTGTATGGTTCCCTTCAGAGGCTTCTAAATATGACTTTGGTCCTTACCCTTGCAGGGGTTGATCCGTCAGGATTTTTTAATGACTTATGGTTGAGTTTTAATTTTGCATGCGTTAATTAACCATTTGAGAAACTTAGTGAAAGAATGAGGAAAGAAGAGGAATTATTAAAGCCATATACACATATGCAGAACTGAAATGAAATAATATACAACAAACCATAACATGCAGATTGATAACGGAGTTTGACACAACTTTGCCTACGTCTCCGGATCTTTTCTCTGTGGGGGAGGCTTCTTTATTTCTGTCCAAAAGCTGAAAAGTACATCTCTGCAATGAAAAATGGCTACAAGACTGATCTGGTCATGTTCTTCCAAATCTCTATAACCATGCAAAGAAAACAGCACGCAAAACGGATGTCTGCAGCTCCCAGAAATGGTCCGACAGTGTCTCCTCCTCAAAAGCTTCTCTGCCTCAAAATGTCTTTGGCTTGGCTTCTCCTCAGCATAATTCTGCTCTGAATGCCCTCAAAGTTGTACCCTAGCCTCTAACAGGCCTAGGTTATATATCTGGGAAGTTGGTTTCTCATCTCCAACTTCCTCCCAAAAATTAGGCTCCAAAAATGCCCAATAACTCCCAAAAATGGAGTAAATACATTAAAAATGGGCTTAATTAATAACTAAAACTCAAAATTGGTTATAAAAACCCACTTAATAACTATAATGGGTGCTAGCCCCCTTCACCTGGGTGCGCGCTCCCTTTGGCATGGTCGTATGGCGCAATATGGCCAAGCGCTAGCCCAAAGGGCTAAGCGCTGGCCCCACTTCGTTGACACTCGATCGCATGGTAAGTGGATATGACCAGGGCTAAGTGTTAAACCCCGCGCCTAATGGTCACAACCACATAACCACGCGCATATATAGTATGGTCATATGTAATGTCTATAATATTGTGGGTCGGGGCTAAGCCCCGGCCCGACCCCCGTCGTATATACAATAATGTAAACATAAATACCTAAAACCTCATATAGATAACAAGGACCAAACGCGGGCATAGTGGTTATGCAGACTTTGTAAAGGCATAGCCGGTGGGGAGGTCCGAGGTTCGAATCCCCCGAACTCCATAAAATTCTGACACAAACCATATAGACCAATACCAGGGTGCCATGTGGCAGCCCATGATTGGGCCACGTGGCACCCAATCATTTGACCAAATAATTGCCACGTGTCGTAATGTGATTCGCCGAAAAATGCCAAGTCACCTTGCCACGTCAGCCCCGTCATACGGCTCTGTCACCTGCCACATCATCCATGCCATGTCATCATACAGTGGCCACGTTAGATGATGATGTCATCCGTGCCACGTGTCACCCTTCTAGTGGTGACACGTGTCACCTCTGCATTGGTCCATCTGTACGCCCAAATGTCCAAATCTACCTGCCATGTGTCACTCCCTGGAGCTGCCACGTGTCGCCATCTGAAATTGCCACGTCAGCGTACGGACCTTCCACGTCAACGTCTGTACGGACTGTACGGACTGCACAGTCAACAA
>SNQJ01S0009621.1:51008-80063 GCA_010110895.2 Picea sitchensis | reverse complement strand
AACGTCTCTTCTCTTTGCTATATGTTTAATTTGTTTTACATGTAATTTTACATTACTCTCATACTTAGCCATCGATCAGAAACATATAGTGCTGAAACAGTTCGAACTGCAAATTATCTTTGCTGCTTGAAGACACGTTGTTGAAACAGTCAAAAGCATGCAAACATCGTTGTTGAAATAGTCTGTGGTCTGTGATGCTGGAAAAACAATCAACATAGTAGTAAGAAGGAGTTGTTACACTGGCCACAACAGCCACACCTTAAGCCAGCATCAACCATCGCTGTTGCTTGAGACCACGTTGCTGAAACGGTCAGAACGCAAATCTCGTTGCTGAAACAGTCCATGATTTGCGATGTTGAAACAGTGTACAACAACAGTAACAAGAAGATAAATAAAGAAGTTGTTACACCGGCCGCAACAGCTACACCTCACCCAGCACCATTCCAACTATTGTAATAGCATTCTGCTACGGGAGATCAGGATATTATATTCCAGTATAGAAGATTAGATCTGACTAAGAATAGGATTCGTATGTGCACATGTAATTTCATGATCAATTGTATTAAGGGGATTCTCCTCTTTAAATAAGGGGAAATCATCATTAGAGGGGATCCTTTTTGGCTAGAAGGGAATTACAGATAAGGACATGTTCACTTTGGATACTGTAACATGATACAGTTGACAGATGATTAAAAGATTATTTTGAGCATTTCTTCCTAGTTCCTTTCATTTCTGGGGAATCTTGTGAGAAGGGAGGGCCCACCTTCTTCACAAGATTCACCCATTAGTTATGTAGTGCGTTAGCATTATTTTTGTTCACGCCTTGATTAAACTTTGTTTTGCTGAAACTCTACTTTACTAAACTCTGTTTTGTTGAAACTTTGCTTTACTGATTGTTACATTGTTTTCATACAATTCATGCTTGGGTAATTGTTAATCATTCTGATTGGTAATTCTCCTTGATGAATTTATGAAAGTGTGATAACCAGAGACAAGTGTTGAAGATTCCTGCTTGGGGAATAGGGTCTGGTTCTCTGTTATGAGATAGTTAGCCTTCAGTACGTGTCAATCATTTTGATTAGTAATGAGTTCATGAAAGTGTGATAGTTGGAAACAAGTGTTGAAGATTCCTGCTTGGGGAATAGGGTCATGTTCTCTGTTACAGAATAGTTGGTCTTTTCTTTTGCAGTATCTTGAAAGATTTATTTCCTAGGTTCTTGTTTCTTAATGTAATCCAGGATTCTTCGGATAATTATTTCCTTAAACTTTGAACTTTGCAATAGGTAGATTTCTTTTCTGTAATTCAAAGTAGAACTTCAGTCTGTTCAAGGCAAGGTGTGATTAATGTACTTTTACTACAACTCTAGATTGATTTTGAGATTGAGCATATAAAGTGTGTGATTGTCTTTGAAATAAACAGACTTCCCTGGGTTGAAAATTTATGTAACACTTGATTGTTTAGTTAATAAGCAATTACAGTGACCAACAGCATCCCTCCATCTTTCCTTGTTTAAAGCGTCCCTTCGGCCCATGTTACCACAACATAACGTTCATTATGTTGATCATGACTTATCACAAAGTTCTTTTGTCACAACAATATCCCTCTTCCATCCTTTCTTATTTGAAAACCATCGTCTGTCCTTCCGGGACATATCTTTTCATCCCACCTCTATTCACATACATACAAAAATTTGTGATATATTTTCATTAATTTTCATTCAAAAATTATTCCCAAATTTGTTACCCACATATTTTCAAATTCACAATTTCATTTTATTTTTAGATCAATTCCATATTGGAACAAGAGTTCACAATCATGAGATTTCCTTCTCATTAAATTTTGGTTCTTTACAACTAGCAGGCATTGGTCTTCCTCATGGGCTTATAATATTTCCATTTCCAAGACCTTCCTTCCTGCAATTCAATATTTAGTTTCTCATGGATGTATATTTTCATTGCACATTTACAATGGCTTTGCACAAAATTACGAAATTGTGCATACTAACAGTCACATCATATTTATCTGTTCAATGACATAAAACAAAAGGAAATAGTATTCCTTGCACATTCATTATTTCAGAATACTACACTTTTCCAAATGCAATTTAATATTAAATGGATTCAACTAATATGCCAATGCCCATGGCCACAATCACACACAATGCACCCTTGTATTTGATTTTAGATTGATTACTTTTTATAATAGACACTCTTTCCATGGTGTGTTGGGAATCATCCAACCTTTTACCACATGGATTCTTTGTTCTCATTCATTATTATAGAAGGACTCTGTCTCCTGATTTAACTTGGTCATGACCTCAAATCAACATTCATTAAAATTTTATATGAATGCATTCAAGATTTTTTTCATTGTGGACAATCAGGGTGCCAATCTTGGCCACCCAATTCTCTCTTTACCTTTCTACAACTATGGTAGAGTACTGGACGGTACTCCTTCCACTATGGGCAGTCCTATATATTCCCACTCTTTTACAGCATGCATCTTCTTAATGCACTTAACTAATGGGTTTCTTTTGAGAATTTTTATTCCCAATCACTTCTTGATTGGTCAATGTATTCATGTTATATTTGTTCATGAATTCTCCCAAGGATTGAAACAATTCTTGGTTTCTAGGGGTTCTACCCTATATCATTCAGGTTGTTCTTTTCTAAATCATACCTTAATTGGGAATCAATGGCATACAAAATCCACTCAAAACACATGCACATCATCAAAATAATAAAAAAATTCACAATGAATTCTTACCCAATCCCTTCATACCTTATGCCAGATAGGCATGAATACTTTTATACCTATCTTGGCTGCCAACACCCTCTCCGATATTACTACATCAATGGTGCTTCATGGGAACTCCCAAAGTCCCTTCATCAATCTTTCAACAACAACCTTCTTGCATTTTTTCTCTACCTGAGGTTGTCCATCATTGACAATTGTCTTCTCCAACAACTCCAATCCCTTCCTACATATAACATGCATCATCACAGTCACAATTATGTTAGCGATCATATTAAGTAAAATGCATGTATTATAGCATTTAAATCAACAAGCACTTCTTAGACATATCTTATCATTTTTATATGCACTCTATCACATTACCCTCAATGTGTTTACTAGTGCAATCAAAATTAACATTTTTTTTGTTGTCTCTACAGTCACACAATTATCAACATTATAATGTTGGAATCATCCACACATTGCATCTTTTCGGTTTTCTCATCCTAGAGAAACACAATAAACATCAAAAAAGGAGTTAAGGAATTCTTCCCTTTTTTCAACTCCCTCTACCCAGGATGGAATTTTCAGCCTAACTGAATTGTTCCCAAGTCCTTTTTGCCTTTACATGAGATGGCTTCTAACTATGATCATTCTTCTTAAACAAATTCATTTGTTTATTTTCCTTTTCTTTCACAACTATTCCTTTAAGGTTTACAACTTTGTTAGGCAGATCATAGTTTTCAGAATGAGGAGAGTATTCTTCCTTTCCTCCTCCTTTGTTCAAGAAATCTACCCCTCTTGGGATTTGTCTTCTCTATTCCTTGAGCAGTTTCAACCAAGTTTCATCTTGAATTTCCATGGATGCAGCAACATACTACAACATCACAATTAGTTCATAAATTAATTATGAACTAGTGCATTATGCACATTTACCATGGAGAAAATTAGATATATCATCACTCATTTGCATGGCTCTTATGCCTGCATTATATTTTAAAATTTAATCCAGGGTTCTTATACAAATAGACTTTGAAATCCATGGTATAATTCTCAACGATCATTAATGTTATGGATCTCTTCGTTTGACAAAGTCTTTTACATAATTCCTCCATAGTGAACTTCTTCAATATGAAACTCTCTTGCTACATATCCAAACTATCTGAGATGATCTCACTCTTGAGTAGGCCTCAGCTTCATTATTTTATAGATTTACTCAATATTTTGTAAGGAATATAAACATCCATTCTTAGTAGGCATTCAAATTATACATTTAAACCAATACCTCTATTTTATCATCTTACATTCACATTGTGCTTTCATGCACTTCACCACATGCATCAACATTCACATTGTGCTTTATGAGGAATGGAGTACACCCTCCTTAAGCTAGTATCCCAAAAAATCAATAATGACTCTCCAAAATAGATTCAACCATGCATCCATGTCATTATTTAGTCCAGGAAAGCACACTTATTTCCTTACTTCCCTCTTATGCAAGCGGTCATATCATGCCTCTATCATATAAGTGCATCTGCACGTGCATTATTTACACATCTTTACATTATTCATTGATTCTTATATGATATTAATGTCAACCTTTACTGATGAGAGATTACATTCAATCACATGGCAAGTCTCACAGGCATATTCATAACTACGCTTTCTTTCCTATATGGCAACAACCAATGAGATATTACTCTTGTGCAACTACTACAAAAGCATCCCAAAAATTTGAAAGTATAATTGGGTAATTATATAATTACCCAAGGTAGAAATTTTTTAATTTTGGTCTCTCAAATCATTCTTGGTTATCAAACCTTAACCAAGGAAATCCTTCCTAAATTCTCTCTTATGGTCATTTGATCATATTAATCCATACCCATATGGTCACCATCCACCTTTCGGTGTTAATCTGACCCATTGGTCATATGGAAATGCTCCAAGATTTCTCCTTACCAGAGTTTGGATCAATACTGCTTTGATCCATTATAGTCGCATTCTTTCTAAGGCTGTAAACAATCAACATCCTTAGAAATTAATTAGTCCTTCTATCTCCTTCTCACAGGTTTATATGCAATAGTATTATTAACATTTCAATCATGTGGTTAATCTCCTGCAGACATCGGGTCATCAATGACCAAAATGGTCTGAGTAGACCCTATTTCACAAACAACCATGGGTTATAATAATTCTATATGCATGTCACATATACGCTTACTCATCCTTATATGAATTACACATATCATGTGTACCAAGCATTGTACCCATACCCACAGTGTAGATGTATTCAAGTTGTCTACCTCTTACATTGATATGCATAGACATACCTCTAAGTTAATACTCACATACACTTTATTCAATACATCCATGAGCTCATATGCCCATATCACCTGTACCTATTTTATGAAGATAATAACATACCAAAGGACTCTTTCTTCTTTCCTTGATTAGATTATTTCAACAAGAAGTTTTGATTATTATAGGTCATGCAATTGACCTTACCGTTTTTCATCAATCCTTTGTTCCTGAGGAATTATTAATAAAGGATTAGTCTCTTTTTTTTAAAAAGAATTATAATTGGTAGGGGATCCATTGTTCCATACTTACATCCAACCTAACAACCACCATTCTATTCATTCTTTGAATTTTTTCAGCCCTTAACAAGATTCTACCATTTTGCATTTAGGTTCAACCTTAGTTCTTATTAGCGTAGTCTTATTCATTTAGTAGTAGTTGTCAATCCATCGAGCAACAACAGTCCTTCTATTAAATGAAATCCCAAAACATGAATTCAATCTGCAATCCTTCTTCTTAAGGAACTTGTGCAGATATTAAATGATCTTTTAACATAGAAAAACTCTTTCTAATAAGATCTTCTTAGCCTTGATATAGTATTCTTTATGATTTTTTTATGTCCCATCCAGGCCAAGTGTTTGAACCATCCTCTGATACCACTTTTTAACACTCCCAACCCCTTAAGTATCTTTTTAAGGGATGTGTCATTAAAATTTATCCTTTCTACAACCATCTCAAAACCTCTTCTCGAGGGTACCAATGTCTTCTTCTCATCAAGATATTTCCAACAACTCTAATTTTGCTCGAAACTAAGCTCTAGATCGAGAGTTACGACTTCCAAAATTTATTGGCCCTTATTGGCCCAAATACCACTTCACTACCATGAGGCATCCTCAGAGTTTCCTAGCCCTTGTTTCATCCAACCTGGCACTTTCCATTCAACTATTTCAAGTCTCCAGATTAACGAATATCATTTATTTCCCATAGCCAATATCATCGCTGACATTTTGGCAAACACTCAGCCATGCCAACCTTTCATATCCCGACAACGATGCCTATAGAATCAATGGTCCATATTTCATCGTCATCATCTCCAATGATATCAATAGTTTTCATTGTCTCTAATGAGATCAATGACCATGATTGTCTCCAACGAGATCAACGATTGTCGCATTTCCTCTCCATACCCTCATTTGTACTCTGCCAACGCATGGATGGGATATTTCAATCGGTAGATCCAACAATATAGATCATGGTTTAGGTATTAAGGGATTTTTTGACCTTTGGTACATTTGTGTCTCATCATCCAACCAATAGGTGACACATGTCACCCCAGGAAATAACATGTCTACCTTGCTGGCATGCCATGTCACTCATGGCGTCATTGTCCACTTTATTATTTGTAATGGTTCTAAGATATCTATGATGGAGATTAACTCTGACCCTTCATAAATCCACAGCTCTCATTGTCACTGGTCCTCATTGTCATCGGAATTAGGTTCTTTCCTTAAGTGTTGCAATCCTTCCACCTCTGACGATGATACATCAAGGATCTACAGTCAATATTTCCCGAGGGTGATCCTCGACAAATCTAATGGTCATAATTTAAAGCAATGGTCCAAAGGACCTCCTCGTCCATTGGGACCCACCTTCACTCTACCAGCCTATCCATGGATGACATTTTCCATCGCTTGGACACACGAGTTACCAAGTTGGAAATCCACATCATCAAGATGTCACGATAACATCATCTCCTCTCTCCTCTTTCGACATAAATCATAAAAAATAAATCATGAAGATCAACTCTCGACCAACAACAGATCAACGGTTCTCGTCATGTTGTCAATGCCATTATCATCGTTGACATTTTTGGCTCGAACAAAACCTTACTAACCTTTCAAATTCCCACAAATGACCCAGATATCTTAGGTCGTGGATCTGACGGTTAGGAATCAGGAACTCATTCCCAGAATTAATATGACATTGACTCGTACTCAATCCTCTCTATAAATTACAGGATTACAGGTGTCATCCTCTGAAAACACTAGCACCGCCATGACCTGCCACCTATCATGACACATGGAACCCATGACGCATTGCATACCATCCTTCAAGGTTCCAAATCACCTTGAAATGTGGTGTAGTATTTACTTGTCACATGGATCACCCATGTGGCATGTCGTGGCGTACATGTCATCATTGAATACTTGGTTCGTCTATCCAAGTGCTCACACCTATCATCCTACAGACACGTTGTCTTCCATGTTAGAATGACATGTCACGCCAACTAGCACGTTGGATCATTATGTCATCATGACGTCACTTCCCCCTTTCAACCTCATTTAAACATGACCCACTTCGATCTATGGCTAAGGTTTAGCCTCTCTCATGTACGATCAACAGTCTAGATTGTTCCTCAGAGTATCTTCATTGAAGTCGCACAACATCCCAGTGCTGGAACACTCTGATGGCTCACTCCCTCATCCATGGTCATGATTTTATTTCCACATGAAATTGACGATTATGATGATCCTGGGGGTTTTATGTCATCGAAATCCATCAATAACCACCACAATGGATCAACAGTATAGATTTATTCGTCTCCACCATTGACGAACAATGGAGATTGCTTCTTGGTTTTCCTTCAGTCTATGGTCAAGTTTTCCTCTTGGTACATTCCATTTGGAGTGACCCTCTCTCAGCAAATGAGGCCTCTCTGACCATCGAACTTCGACCAACCCACTGCAATCAACAGTCACAATTAGTTTTTCATATTGAGATCGATGGTTGTAATTCTTTCAGGCTTAAACATGGGTTTTTCCATGGTTATTAGTTCGAACTCAGACTTTATTGTCTTAGGAATTCTTATAAGTGTTTTTCCATGCTTATAAAGCCTTCGGGAAATCTTTCTTTGCTCTGAAGAACACTAAGGTTGTCTCTTTCACCTCTTAAGTCTAGGTTCTTGTCTCTTGCAACCCTCAGACACTGGGTATTTGGATATATTTCTCAAGGCTCCTTATCCACTCCTTCTAGCTAGGATTTAAACCTTGTGACCATTCAAGGAATTAAGTCATGTCTTACTCCGCATCTAGGAGATAATTCCAACTTTACTACCCTCCCTGGCCTCATCATACCTCTATTATAGTTTAGGTTTCATTCCTTCTAGGAGGAGGGTTACAACACTTCCTTCCTTTTGCAGGAGACCCATTATGACTGTCGTATTATTATCTACCTAGGAAACAAAAATAGTCAATACTTTCAACCTCCTTACAGGCCCACCACTATTCAAGTGGGAAGACTTGAAAATGGAACATGATTTTATCCAAGTAACAGACTCATACATTCAGGTATACTATACATGAATCAATAATTCATTTACTTAATTGCATAGAGCACAAAGATACTTATCTGTTACAAATTTTAGCTAGCCAATTGATTGTGGGTGTTCACCTTTCCACCCAACCATAGTATCTACTTGCTCAGTCACTTTGGCTACAGTCCACCCCCATTCCAAGCCATGATACCACTAGGAAATTTGTCTATGCTTACACGTGTGTTCTCTCACAACAAATATTTCCTTTGATGCCCCAAACTCTCCTCGATTTTTTCCTTCGATGCATGTCTAGGCATCACTCTCTTGCCTCTATCCTCTGAGGCCATCCTTCTGGGCATACCCCTTCTTGCATGCACTCATGCATTCTCACTTCTCTCTACTCGTTTGTCTCCTACATGAGTCTAGAAATTTCTCCACCTATCCCCTTTCTTCTGTCAAAAGGAAACTCAGGTCAACCTCAGGGTTGTGGAATGGTACGCTCGGTACATTTGGATGACAACGTCTTGTTGTCTTAGACAAGACCTCCATGCTTATTTCATTCATTGGGGTGGTTGGTTTCTCAACCACCAATTCTTTTCCCATTAACTGAATTTTCCTTGGGATCAAGTTAAGGTTTATTATTCCAAATCAAATATTTCAGCAAGGAGGATTGGGTCATCTTAGCGTGATGAACCCCTCTCTACGTTCCCTCACTTTTTTCCTCTAGTGGTATCATGGCCAGTACTCAAGGCTTCACCCCCACAGTTATTTGTTAGAAATTACAATTGATCATTAATGAATTTACATTGTTTATATGTCATAGCATGAAATCATTAATTACAATTAATTACATATAATCATAGGTTTAGAGAGGTGGTGTTATAATCAGTATATAGTATAACGTTATAGAAGGTGAATTTTATTAATACTATATTGTAATGATGTTTTAGAAGTTTTTCTACCCATAAAAAATATGGTAACAAAAACATTTAATAGTGTTTGACGGTCCAAATTCCCCATGACATGGATTTTTCCCATCAAATTTGAACACTCACTGAGGCATTAGGATGAAGAACTTGTATGTTAATTTCCTTTACTAGATCAGTATGTGGCATGGTGTTGTATTCTTTGTAGAAAGTTAGGAGCAGTGTAAAATGAACTTTCAAAAGGTGCTATTATAGTTATGTTACTTGTGAAATGTTATGACTTTTATGACTAATGTATAGGTGAGTCTTAGATTGCAAATTAATAGGTTAGGATGTCATATTTTCATGGATTTTTAAAAGGTTCTATAATACTTACATTACTTGTGAAATGTTATGACTTGTATGAACATTGTATAGATAAGTCTTGGATTGCAAATTAATAGGTTAGGATGGCATACTTTCATGCCCTTTTCTGTTGATTTTTTGCATAAATCTCACCAATACATAATTAGTCTACAATCTTAGCATACTTCAAATGGGATTTTGACTCTTATAAAGCTAGCTAATATTGGGGATTATATTAATCTAAAGGATAACACTACACAGAACATAAAAAAAAAAATCGACAGAAATACATAGTAATTATTTCATGTGAGATATTATTTTTGGGGTTATCTATGTAGACCGAGTCATTAGTTTGTGACCCATATCCATCGGTAGTAGTCATAACTAACTAATATTCATGATACCCATGGGATGGGTGACCTCTCAAGAAGTCCTAGTTACGAGGTGTAAGCATGAAAGGTGATTATTGATGCTATGTGATTTGTTTGGCTAGTCTCAATTCGACTTATTCACCCTTGTTAACATCACCTAATGCAATGAGTGATAAATTGTCTATTCAAAACCTTGAGAAATTGGTTATTTGCGAATAATACTCATGGGACATGGGCCATAGATTAATGACTTACTCTCCATAGATAATTCCAAAAATGATATCTTGTATGTTGGATTGTGAAACCCCCTCAATACTTAAATAAAAAGTGTCAAGGGAGATCTAACTGAATAGTTCATAAAGGCACAATAATTTCTAAGGTTTTGCAAATGGGAAATGATATTTAATATGTTGAACTACAAAAACCCATCAACACTTGAATAAAAAGAGTCAAGGAAGTTCTAACTAAATAGTTCATAAGGCACAATAGTTTCTAAGGTTTTTCAAATGGGGTAGTAATCTAAGTGAGATTAATTGCGAGGAAAACCCCACAATTAAACACACTTGAGCCAAATGAGTCTTGGGATGGGTGACCTCACAGGAATTCCTAGTTAGTCTATGATTGATTCTATGTGATTCATTTCACTAGTCTCAATCCTACTTCTTCACCCCAGTGAGCATCACTTGATGCAATGAATGCTAAGTGGACTATTCAAAACCATAAAAAATCAGTCAATTGTGACTAATACTCATGGGATATGGGTCACAGATTAATGAATTACTCTATGCATATAATCGTAAAAATGATATCTCATATGTTGGACTATGAAATCCCTTCAATACTTAAATAAAGAGAGATCTTATTGAATAGTCAATAAGGCACAATACTTGCTAAGGTTTTACAAATTGGGTAACAAGCTAAGTGGACTTGATTGTGGAGAAAACTCCATAGTCAAGAATGCTTGCGCTAGAGGAGTATTGGAATGGGTGACCTCCTACTAAGTCTTGGTTACTAGGTGCAAACCCTGGAGGTGATAATTGTTTCTATAAAATTCATTTTTCTAGTCTCAATCCCACTTCTTCACCCTTGTGAGCATCACCATCACCTGATGCAATGAGTACTAAGTGGATTATTCAAAACCATGAGAAATCGATTAGCTATGACTATTAATCATGGGATATGGGTTATAAATTAATGACTTACTCTACATAGATAATCCCAAAAAATGATATCTCATATTTTGGACTATGAAATCCCCTCAATACTTAAATAAGAATAGTCAATAGTAGGTTGCACAATTTTGGTTGGTTTCTTTGGAGCTCTATGGCCTAGCTCCTCACGCCATTCCCATTGAGGCATAGAACCTCGAGTGACTGCCATATGCCTTCCTCTCCCTTCCCCCTTAACCTCTCCTACTCCTATCTTTTCAGTCTCTTGATTTCAAGTTCTTGTCTCTCTCTTCATGTTCAACGTACCCCCCTCCCAGTCACTTCTCTATCGCCGTCACTTATCTCTCCAAGTGATTTTTGCATGCCCTCCACGTGACTAGGACACATGGAGGCTTATGAAACAGAGGTGTTGGATTTAGAGGCTTCCCATCCTGGCCTCCATGCCTTCGTGTCATAGTTTGAGTTTCTATAATCCCTTTCACCCTCTCACTTGTTCTCTTCCACACCTTCACATTCATTGCTACCTTGTGCCTCCCCCATTCACAAACATGTGTCCCCCTCCCTCCTTCTTGGAACTCCTTCACTTTCTCAGCCTCCCTCTCCCTCCAACTCACCCCCCTCCTCCTCTGAACATGTGTCTCCTCCCTGCTCAAGTAAATCTCTCTCCCCTGTGAGCTCTCCTCCGAAGGAGGAAAAATGGGTTTCTGGCAGCAACATCCCTTCTCGAAAATGCTTATCTCGGTGCATCAAGAAAAAAAGATAACTAGAAAAGATGGTTGTGCGTGTTGATATTCCCATTAGAAACATCCCCCATCTCCTAGAGAAGACTCTGGTTGGAAGGTTTCAATGAAATTCTCTGGGAGAAAAGGCTTTAACTTCCTGGCTGTAGAACCACTAGAAACCTCTTATTGGTTATGTCTCAAATATACACCTTCTGGAAATAAGTTGGATCTCTTTTTCCTTCCTCTCAAACGAAGACTGTGAAGAAATTTGCAAGCAAAACTGGTCATGGGGACCTTTTTGTTTGTCCTTGAAACCTTGGACTATGGATTTCGACCCCTTAAAAGAAACTACGATGGTAATGAAAGTTTGGGAAATTCTTCCCAGAATGCCTCTTTCCTTCTGGTCCAGGGAAGTGCTAGAAGCCATCGGAAATAAAATAGGCTCTTTTGTAAAATTGGAACCCAACTGGGACTCAAAGAAAGATCGCAGGTGGGTTTGGATCTTGGTCAAAGTAGATGTAAGAGAAGGATTAGTAGGAAATATTGACCTAGTTTATGCTGGAATTACATGGCACCAAAAGGTAGACTACTGGAGACTACCCTTTAGGTGCCATGGTTTCCATGAAATAGGACACCTACGTTCTCAATGCTCCATAATTTCCCCGCTAATACAAACATAATAAAATACTTGGAAAACTAGGTCCACTATTAAAAAGAAGAATACAGTGGAGGTCAACACGGTGGAAGGAAGGAATACAGACTGTCACCTGGACATCAAAATAGGGGTACTCTCAAGTCAAGCTCTAGGAAACTCGGTGTCCCAAGCTCTTACTTCAGGTATGCCTCCCCTTTCTACACCCCTTCATTATTTTTCTATTTCAGTTCTTGTTTCTCTCCCTAGCCCTCCCCCCTCACCTAAGCCCCCTCCCTCCCCAGAAACCCTTCCCCCCTCAGCTCTTCCGAGGAGGCATAAGAATTCAGCCCCTTAAGAGCTCCATATCCCTCTCCCTTTCCTCTAGCTTCCCTCTTTGAAACCTCACTTTACCCCCCTCCCTACATGACCCCTCCTCTCCCTCTCACATCTTCTCCCCACCCAACCCTCCCCTTCTCTCCCACAAAGTTCCCTCAGCCTCAAAGAAACATATATATGCCCTGAGGTGAAAATATTTGGACTTAGCCCCTTCTTCCGATGGTCTGTTTATAAACCCTCCCTCTCACACAATCAAAGAACCTCCCGCCTCAAAGAAACATATATGCCCTGAGGTGAAAATATTTGGACTTAGCCCCTTCTTCCGATGGTCTGTTTATAAACCCTCCCTCTCACACAATCAAGAAGGAAATACTTTATTTAGAAAGAAAAAGAGAAAGTAGCAACGTAAATCCGCAAATTCACCCAAGATACCATCACAAGGGCCATTAGAGAAGGAAAAGCCTCGATGAAAAGGGCTAAATGATCTTCCTCTCTTTCAATGCGTGAGGGGTATGGGGTTCCCCAAAGAAGCTAGTCCTCAAAACAATGATCCACAACCTCAAACCAGGCATCATCCTCACCCAAGAAATTATGTTCTCTGAAGAAAAATCCATAGAAAATTTCATCCCTTGGCTTCAGAATTGGTCTTTCATTACTATCGATGACTCTGGTCTCTCTGGTGGTCTACTCACTGGATGGAGCCCAAATTTCAAGGATTTTTCCTCTTATGTCACCCGCTCTGCAATCTCTATCAAGCTACAACACAAGAACATTATTTTTTCCTTCTAAATGGTGAATATTTATGGGCCTTATGCTGATAGGACCTCCTTCTGGGAGGATTTAGTCATCGCGGGTTTTTTTTCGGGACCCCTTTTTGGTGGTGGGGGGGAATTTAAATCTGAACCTATCCCTGCAGGAGTTCTAGGGAGCACATCCTAGAGCCAAAATGAAAATACTCTTCTTCCAATCCTTCTTCAAAAAGGCCAACCTAATGGACATCGAACCTGTGAAACTCTCTCCTACTTGGAGGAATTTCATAACCAGGGAAGAGGAAGTTGCAAAGAGACTCAACTGCTTCCTAGTTTCGAAAGCCTTACTAAACTCAGGATCTTTTTTCAAATCTGGATTGGAGGTGGGAGGCATCTCATACCATCTACCTATCACACTACAATGGTCCTCGAGTTTTGACTCCCCCCCTCTTCCTTGAAATTCATCCAATCTTGGTTGGAAGAGGAAGATTTCAAGAAACTGGTCCTTTCTTCATGGACCAAAATATCCCCTCTAAACCATGAACCTCTTATGGTACAATTGAAAAATTCCATAAAAATTTGGCTCCCTTCATGGAAGTTGAAAAGGTCCCGACACATTCGAGCAATTGAAGAGAATTTGGCAATGGTTCTAAGATCCATGGAGGATGCCCCCCTAACAAACAATAAGTTAAGAGAACTAAGATATTTGGAGGAAAAGTGATCCAGATGTATGTTGGTGGCCTCCCACTTATTCCAACTCATTCATTTTGGCAGTTTTCCAGTTTGGCAGTTTTTTCCTAGTTTTTGGGTCCCTAACTTCCAGGGTCGTTTTGAGGCCCTAAACAATGCTTTTAGGGATCTCCAGAATCAAATTGTAATAAGATTCAAAGTCTGATAGAAATATGTGTATTCCTCGGATAGACCTTTCCAATAGGCTATTGTGCACCTAAAACGAAGATCGTATGCAAAAGTTACGACCCTGAGAAGTTGATGTACTAACTTACCTAAACAAGAGCCTATGTGACTTTTGGCGCTTCATCTCCTAGTGTTAGGTTTTTGGATGTCTAGGGTTTTTTAGATTCTTGTTTATTTTAAAAATGCCTTCAGAGCCTCATTGTAATCATCTTCTTTCGAATGAGTGCAGTCCTCACATCTGTTCTCAAAGGTAAGCCGCCACCATTCTAACAAGCTTGTTTTCTACTGCATTTTACTGTTTCAGCTTATTTCCTTATTGAATAGAAACCAGTTTTATTGCATATCTGTTAATTTTTCTTAAGCATATTTTCATAATGATCTGTATTCATTTCCTTCTTCTCATAAAATATGGATTAGTGGTATCAGAGTGGTCTGCTCCTTGTCGTTTTTAATGCATGTCCCCAACGAGGTCAGAGTACAAAGAATTGGGTCTTGATCTTATTTCTCTTGAGGAAAAAATCTCTCGCATGCCCAAGCAACCTTTCATGCCGGGGGAAAATAAAGACGATAGGAAAAGAGATCCCTTCAAAATGTTTCCTGAGGAATCCCTTATGCAACAAAGGAATGAGATGATGGATAGTTTTGTGCAAATCCTTCGATGATTACCAATAGGCGACACATCTTCCTCAAATGGAGGCGCCGCCCCCTTCAAGGTACAAATAAACTTCTATATTTCTATATTTGAAGGTCAAATAGACACCAATGTTGTAGAAAAATGGTTGAATCTTCTAGAAGTGTATTTCTATGTCCATAACTTCTCGAATAGAGAAAATATTAGTTTTGCACTCCTCTAAGTTGTTCCCCGTGTCAAAGATTGGTGGGAAACTTTCTATGAGAAGAAGGAAATAGAGGAACCCTCATTATTTATAGTCACACTCACTTGGGATTCCTTTAGGGATGATATTAAGGAACAATACTACCATGATCGAAGTTATGACGACATGTACACAAAATGGACCACACTGCGGCAGGCAAGAGACCAAGCAGTGCTCAAGTTCACAAATATATTCCATACCTTGCGCACCAAGCTTGGTATCAAATATTCTTAGTGACATCTGGTGATAAAGTATCGCAGTGGTTTGCATAGATACATCTAGGCTGAAATGGATTTTTTAGACATCTCATCCTTGGGTGTGACCTACCGATATGTCGTCAAAATCGAGAAGCTCAAACAAAAGACGTGACAATTTGGGCTTGGGAACCCCTCACAAAAAAATCCAGGAAAGGGTGGCCCCAACCCACAGAACAAAGGACAGAGCAAAGATGGACTGCCTTAAGACAACCAATCCAAGTCGCAAGCAAAGAAGGACATCAAAAAGACAAAGAAAGATATCGGGAAGTGGTGTGACTTCCATAAGAGCCCCTAGAATAGCATTGTCGATTGTCACTCAAAGGAGTCAATGGTGGCTGAGGTGAAAGCCTATGAATCAGATGCGGGTTCCGACTCTGATTCAAAAATAGAAAGGGGGAGACTGATCATTGACACAAAACCCAATGTTATCATTTCTACCACCAAGCTCCATCCCAGTGAACCAGACGAGCTAGAGGAAGGTGAGCATGTTTTTCATTCACAGATATGGGTGAACGGTATCCCACTTCACTTCATCGTTGATAGCGGTAGCCAAAAGAACCTCATCTCAACAAAGGTTTTCAAGTGACTCACCCTGCCGATAACACCACATCTGCAACCCTACACCATTGGATGGCTTCGTCAAGGAAGAGACATCTACGTCAGCCAACAATGTCGCCTATCATACGGCATCAATCCCTTCAAAGACGAGGTATTGTGTGATGTTTCTCCTCTCGAATTTTTTAATGTTCTTTTGGGAAAACCATATTTATGGAAACACCATGTTTTATATGAGTCTAGGCCTCGCATTGTTATTATTCTTTTGAACGATAAATTGTATAGGATACTTGAAGCATTCCCACCTATTGTTATTTCCTTTATCTCTTCCAAGCAATGCAGGAAGGTCATCTCTCAGATGGGGAAGTTTGTCTTCTTCATGATTCACTCTCAGAATGAGCGAAAGATCACAACCACATCTAGGGTCTCTGTGGTTTACCTCTCCATACAACAGAAGAAAGTGGATAAGGTTGTGGAAGAATACTTAGATATCTTCTCCTCACCTATCGGGGTACCTATGCACTATCAGGTCAAGCACCCCATTGTTCTGACCCCCAACGCACTGCTTCCTAATGGGTGAGTCTATCATTGCTCTATGTTAGAGAATAAGGAGATCAAGAAGCAAATCCAAGAACTGCTCCACAAGGGGCACATCCATCCCATCTCATCACCTTGTGGGAGCCCAATCATGTTGGTATAGAAGAAATATGGAACTTGGTGACTCTGCATTGATTACTAGGCCCCGAATAAAATCACAGTCAGAAACTGATACCCAATTCCCTCAATCAATGACCTCCTTGATCAGCTCACGGGGGCCAAATACTCCAGTAAGACTAATCTAAAGTCTATCTATCACCATGTCTCAATAGAATAGATAGATGGATGGAAGACCACCTTCAAGTCAAAGGAAGGTCTTTTTGAATGGTTAGTCATGCCCTTTAGTTTGAAAAATTCTCCAGTCACTTTCATGAGGATGATGGATGATATCTTGCAGCCATTCACCAATACTTTTATAGTGGTGTATCTAGATGACATTCTCATTTACAACAAGTCTTGGGCAGAACACTTGCAACATATTTAGCAGGTTTTGCACACCCTGTGATTGAACAAGCTATACACCAACTTGGAAAAATGATCTGTCGGCATGGACAGGATCCATTACTTGGGATACATCTTTTATCATCATGGCGTACGTGTGGATCCAACCAAGATTTAAGTCATTCATGACTGGCCAACCCCAACCACACTCGCTGAGATTCGGAGCTTCTTGGGCCCTGCCAATTTCTATCGCAAGTTCGTGTTGGGATTCTCCCATATTGCATGGGCCCTCAACCAAGTAACCAGGGGTGGTGGTAAGGTGAAATTTGTGTGGGGCTGGTCCCAACAACAAGAATTCAATGATTTGAAGCAACACTTGTGCTCATCCCCAGTACTTTCACTACCAGACCTGCAACAACCCTTTGAGATTGAGATAGATGCCTAAGACTATGTTGTGGGAATCATTCTCACTCAGCACCACCACCCTTTGGCCTATCATAGTGAGATACTATCAGATGTTGTCCATAAGTACCCTACTTATGAGAAAGAAATTTACTCCATTGTGAAAGCCTACCGCCCATGGAGACATTACATTCTTGGGAAGGAGATAGTCATCCACATTGATCATAAGCCACTGAAGTTCATGTAGACACAAGGAAAATTGCAGAATGACTTCCATCAGAAGTGGTCCACATACTTGCAACAATTCCACCTTAACATCAATTATAAAATAGGAAGACCAATTGCATCGTTGATTTCCTCAGTAGACTGCCAGTCACGAAACTCACCACAGTGTTATACTCTTGCATCCATGAGACCTATGGATGGTCCCAGCTCTATGAGACAGAACTAGACTTTTCCACAACCTACCAAATGTTGGGCGCAAACAGAGTTGTCACTAATTTCCATCTTCAATATGGGTTGTTGTGCCATCTAGGCCATATTTGTGTTCCATCAAGCGAATGAGAGAAGCTAATATGGGAATCCCACTATAGTCGAGTGGCAAGACACTTCGGCGTCGAAAAGATAGTGGTAATTCTATAAAAACATTTCTACTGGCTGAAACTTTGACAAGAGGTCAGCAAGTATATCAGGTCCTGCACTGCCTGTGTTATTTCCAAACCAACCACTGAGAAACAGGGCTTATACACCTCTTTACCTACTTCAGACAAGCCATGGGAATCCATCTCAATGGAATACATGTCGGGCATATCGTCCACCAAGCGGGGAAACGACTATGTTTTTGTGGTTGTTGATCGCTTTTCTAAGATGGTGATTATGGCCGCCTGCAAGAAGAGAATCACAACAGAGGCCACTGCCAAGATCTTCTTTGAACAAATCTGGGTACATTTTGGAATCCCTCAAACCATTGTCTCGTATTGGGACAATTGATTTCTCATCACATTCTGGTTGATCCTCTTGTCATTGTTGGACACCAAGCTCACTAAATCCATGACCTTTCACCCCCAGACAGATGGAAAAACTGAGGTCGTAAATCAAATGATCGTGCATATATTGTGCATGTATAATTCCAAGAACCCTTTCACATGGGATGGGAGTCTTCCCTATGTCCAACATAGCTACAACCGAACCCTACATAGCTCAACCGACCATATCCCCTTTCATGTGAGGTTTGGATTCCAATCATTGGGTCCCATAGATGTTTCACTACCCCTTGCGGTCACATCGTCTGACTCATCTCCTGCTCCAACTGAAGCTGACAAAGCTACCTGGTTCATTGAGCATATCCAACACATCCGCCAATAGGTTCAGTATATCCTACAAAAGTTCGATGACAAGTACAAGCAGTTATGTGATCAACATCGAGTGCCACATAAGTTTCAAGTGGGAGACAATGTTTGGTTGCAATTGCGGAAAGAACACCTTACAAGACCCCATAGGAATATTTTCCAACTCCGTTATGGGTCATACACCATCACCAAGGTTGTGGCTGATAATTATTTTGACCTCAACATTCCTCCCTTCCTTGGCCTGTACCCATTTTTCAACGTGGATCTCCTTCGACCTTATTTCCCACCATTATTGGACACCTCCAAGGTATCAGAACAAATGACACCAAAAGAGATCAACCTTGACTGCATACAACAAGCATCGAGTGACCATATTGTGGAAAAACAAGTCAAGGGAACTCTTCATCAAAGGATCCATCTTTATCAAGTTGTCAAAGCAGGGCATCTCCTGCACCAAGGAAAGTGTCTCACCCGTGGCCAAATTCAGCAAAAATTTCCTCATTTGATGGGGAAACGCAACACGATGGAGACCATTGCTTCCTAATAGGGGAGGATTGATCCAAATGAATTTCAGTGGCCTCCCACCTATTCCAACTAGCTCATTTTGGCAGTTTTTTCCTAGTTTTCGAGTCCCTGACTTCCGAGGTCGTTTTGAGGCACTAAACATCACTTTTAGGGATTGCCACAATCAAAACTTAGATGGATTCAAATTTTGACAACAACATGTGTATTCCTTGGATATGCCTTTCCAATGGGATATCATGCGCCTAAAACGAAGATCGTATGAAAAAGTTATGACCCTGGGAAGTTGATTTACTAACTTACCCAAACAAGGGCCCACATGAATTTTGGCGCTTCATCTCCTAGGGTTAGCTTTTTGGATGTCTAGGGTTTTTCACATTCATGTTTATTGTAAAAAGGCCTTTAGAGCCTCATTGTAATCATCTTCCTGTGAATGAGCACAGTCGTCACATCTCTTCTCAGAGATAAGCCGCCACCATTCTAGCAAGCTTGTTTTCCGCTACATTTTACAGTTTCAGCTTATTCCCTTATTGAATAGAAACCAGTTTTAATATATATATGTTATTTTTTGTTAAGAATCTTTTGATAATAATCTGTATTCATTTCATTCTTCTCATAAAATCCAGATCAAAAAGCGTGTCAAATGGCTTAAGACAGAGGAACAAGAATGGCGTACAAAAAGAAGGGCTTTGTGGATAAAAGAAGGAGACAACAACACAAAGTTTTTTCATCAATATGCGAACTTTCGAAGAAACCTCAACTCAATATGGGAAATCAAAGATGAACAAGGAAAAGTGATTGCTTCCTTTGAGGAAAATAAAAAGCTCGGGGAAAATGTTTTTAGCAATCTTTTTTATCCCCCCAAGGATGCCCTATCCAAGAAATCCTAGAAGTAGTAGGAAAATTCCCTACCGTCTTTATCGAAGAAATGAACCTTTCCTTAGAAGAAGTTTCTAAACCAGAACTAAGGGAAACTTTGTTCTCCATGAGAAATGGTAAAATCCCAGGGCCAAATGGAGTAACTATGGAATTCTTCAAAGCCTTCTATGATCTTATAAAAGAATATTTGCTTTTAATGATAAGAGAATCACAAAAGGAAGGAATATTTTATGGCCCTCTCAACGCAACCTTCCTATATCTCATCCCTAAGAAACAATTCCCCTCTTCATTTGAAGACTATAGACTGGTCGCTTGTTGCAATGTAGTCTACAAATTAATCACCAAGATCATCTCTAGGAGACTTGGGACAATGCTAAGTGAAATCATTGGTGAAGAGAAATTTTTCTTCCTACATAATAGATAGATACACGATGTTGTAGCCATAGCGCAGGAAGTGCTCCACTCAGTCAAGAAAATAAATCTCAAGGATGCCATCTTGAAACCGGACCTTTCCAAATCCTATGACCGCATAAACTAAAATTTCTTGCATTTAGTACTAATCCAAATGGGAATGAGTTTAAAAACCATCAATTAGATAATGGGATGCATCCAAAGTGCCTCCTTTTCCATACTCATCAATGGAGTCCCATCCAATTTTTTCAAAGCCTCCATAGGTCTCTGTCAGGGTTGCCCCCTTTCCCCCTTTCTTTTCCTAATCATAGATGAAGCTCTCAGTATTCTGATAAAGGAGGCAAGGTCCAAGGGTCTCTTAAGAGTAATTGTAGTCTCTGAATCAAAATCAATCACACACCTTTTATTTGTAGATAACATCTTTCACTGCTTATATGGCTCTTAGAGAAATTTGAGCACTCTCAAGGATGTTTTAAACCTCTTCTGCAATGCTACGGGAATGAAAATTAATATGGAAAAGTCTTGCCTCCTTCTTCATCATTGTGAGAACAAAGAAGAAGCCTCTATCGCCAACACTTACCCTTCCCAAAGGAAAAAAAAAATCTGACGGACTAAAGTACCTGGGTTTTAATTTAAAACTTGACAACTATAGAAAATAATGTTGGGGTTGGTTAATAAGAAAGTTCAAGGCCCACCTAGCCTTCTGGGTCAAAAAACACCTCTCTATAGGAGGAATACTGGTACTAATCAAAGCAGTCTTAGAATGGATTCGTGTCTACTGGAATTCAATAGCTAAAGTCCCAAAAGGAGTCCTGGATCACATACGTCGTTTAAGCTTTCTCTTCCTTTGGAAGGGACAAAATTCACATGGAGGACCCCCTCTGGTTAAATGGAACTCAATCGTGGCGCCAAAAGAACTAGGGGATTGGGGGTTAAAAAAATTAAGACTTTTCGTGCAAGCCTTTGCGGGAAGAAACCTTTGGTGCCTAACTTTGGGTAACACTCTATGGGTAAGAGTTATTAAACCGAAGTATTTTCCTTCTTTTTCTATTTCTTATTGGTTTCGAGAACCCTTGAAATCCACTAAAGGCTCAATTTCTGGAAATCACTTTTTCAAGCCTTCCCCCTACTTGGTAAGTGGACTTTATGGCGCACCGTAAATGGGGAAAAGGTGAGACTAGGAAAATATCCATGGATGGGAGATGGAAACAATTACAAACTCTCCCAGCCCCAACTTCAGTTCCAAAAAGTAAAAAATTGTCGCTTTCTAAGAAACCTCAACATTGGTTTCCCCCGATTAAGAGGAAGAGGGGGTTGGAAAACTACAGATTCTGTGAATCTCCCCCTAGATCTATGGGACGAATGGAACTCTTTCATTACCCTGTTATGTGAAAATTTCATTACCCTGGATAGAGAGTCTGAGGACTCCCTTTGTTGGTCAAAAAACCCACAGAATGGCTCTTACACGGTTAAATTAGGCTACAAATCCTAGCTAGAAGAAAACTCGGAGACACAACTAAAGTGGTGGTGGAAGCCCTTGTGGAAAATCAAGGCTCCCACGAGATGTAAATTGACTCTATGGATAGCCCTAAACAACAAGTTGTTGAATTGGGACAACTGCCTCAGGAGAGGTTGGTGTGGACCTAGTATATTCCCATTGTGCAAAGAAGATCAAGAATCCACTACTCACATTTTTATACCATGTCCCTTTGCAGAGAAGTTCGCGCGTTTAATAAAAGGAAAACTAAATTCCAGGTCTGATTGGAACCAAGGTTCTCTTGAAGAATGCTTCACAACCTGGCTACAAGACAGAACTGTTTCCCTTTATGCAGGTCTTCCAAGTATCACGATCACAAACATTTGGTGGGTAAGAAATAATGTCATCTTTAAAGAAAAGACAATTCCCTCAGAAGTGACAATGAATTTATCACTCACTCAAGTTGAAGAATTTAATACAGAACCATGATCAAGAAAATAATGTCTCATAGTCCCCCCACCCATCGATTACACCATCCCATGAGGATATTTCGATGGGGACATCCAAGGACATTCATCTGCAAGTGGCGTCGGGGTGGTGTTGTTCATCAACCATAGTCACTATATCCATATAAGATATTTGCTAGGAGGCGGAACAAACAACAGAGAAGAACCAATAGTACTCTGGACCCTTTTGGAAACAACCAAAGAAAAAAAATTGACAAAGCTTCAGGCGTTCGAAGACTCCAAACTGGTGATTGATTGGAAAAGGGGCCAAAACAACATCCATAATCGTAGACTAGCCTCAATTCTAAGAGATATCAAACTCACCTTCAGAAATTTCGAATGGATTTCTTTCCAACACATTATGAGGGAGCTCAACAAAAAAGTAGATGAACTCTCTAAAAAATCCCTGCAACTGCAAAAAGGATCTTTTGGCTTTTATTAGTTCTTCAAAGGCACAAAAACTGAGGCAATAGAATTTCGCCTCTGAATTTATTTTTTCTTTTAAGGTTGTAAATTTTTTGAACAGTTGGAACAAATTGTATTGTAAAAGGCCTTAAAAGGTCTATTGTCATAGGTAGAATACATATTTAAGAAATCCTATTAAGGTTGGACTGATAAGACAACAACATGTATATTCCTTTTTTGAATATAGCAGTTTTTTTTCTACAGGTAAAAAAAAGAATAGTCAATAGAGCTCTGATTGAATAGTTCATAAGTGAAAATTCTTGCTAAGGTTTTGAAAATAGGGTAGAAAGCTCAGTGGGCTTGATTGTGGGGAAAATGTGCAGTTAAGTGTGTTTCAGATGAAAGATTCTTGGGATGGGTGACCTCCTAGGAAGTCTTGGCTACCGGGTGCAAGCCATGAAGGTGATGATTTATGCTATGTGATTCATTTCGCTAATCTAATTCTCACTTCCTCACCCCTTTTAGCATCACCTATTGCTATGAATGCTAAGTGGACTATTTAAAACCGTTAGAATTTGATTGATTGAGACTAATTCTCATGGCATATAGGTCATAGATTAATAAATTACTCTATGTATATAATCCCAAAAATGATATTTGATATGTTAGATTGGAAGAGCCACTCTATGTAGATAATCCAAAAAATGAAATTTGATATGTTATATTGCAAGAGCCCCTTAATACTTAAATAAAAAGAGTAAAAGGAGCTCCAATTGAATATTTCATTAGGCACAACACTCGCTAAGGTTTTTTAAATGGGGTAGAAAAACTAAGTGGGCTTGATTGTGGGAAAAGATCCATAGTTAAGCATGCTTGATCTAGAGAAGTCTTAGTATGGGTGACCTCCCGGAAATTCCTAATTAACAGGTGCAATCCCAAGAGGTGATGATTGATTTTATGCAATTCATTATTCTTGTCTCAATCCCACTTCACCTCTATGAGCATCACCTGATGCAGTGACTGCTAAGTGGACTATTATAACCATGAGAAATTGGTTAGATGATATATATATATATATATATTCAAATATATTCAAGGCATTAAGTGATCATCATGATCATAGAGTTCAAAATCCCCTAGAGTCTAGAAAACTGGTAAACATGTCTAAATTGGTTACATTTCCATATAGGTTGAAAACAATTCCAGAAGGAAAGTAACAAGTAATATAAGAGTTAGTGAAACCACACAAAGAAGATGGTCATCATGTAGAAGTAGGGATCACAATTGCGTATGTCAGAAGGATGTCTTTGTCCTTGGGGGTGACCCCTAATCTTCTATAACTTTTCACATTTGATCTAGATCAGTGAGGATGGAATCCCACCCATCATTTCCTTGGTTGGTCTTCGAAGGCTTCGCAGTGCCATAGATAATCAGAGAAAGAGTAGAGAGAACATTTTTATTTGAAGGAATGGCAGGAGGCGACCCATTGTGGTGCCCCTGTTGGTGCTCCCTTAGGGAAAAGGATATTGGCATGGTGTCATGGACGATCATATTTGTGACATTAACTAGATCATGAAAGGGTATTATCACGAGGCTTCTTGTACATTATGCATGGTGCACCCCCAATGATCTAGTAATGGGAACATGGGTTCCATTTCCATCTTGAATTTCCTGAATTGCATTGAAATATGTAATTATATATTAGCACGAATTAGTGCTCCATCTTACCAAGAAAATATTTTGTCAATATTAACATTTTTTTAATAGATGATTCTTGTATCCCAGTGCAATAAGTGTGCACCTTCCCAATATGAGAATATAGTTTTTGAAGGGAAGATATCTTGCAACATTCAACTATTCAAGATCCTTTAGCTAAGATGTTGTGAGTGGGGTGTCAACTCTGCTAAAGTTGTCTAGGGATTGCACTTGGTCCCAACTTGTTTTTCAATCATAAGCACCAAAAGAGAACATGACATTGGAAAGACTTGAACCTTTGGGGGGGGGTAGTCAGCAAGCTACCATGATTGAGAATCTTAGTATTTTTTAATACTAACATTCATTCCCTTTTTTTCCAAAAGAAAAAAGGAATTTTATTTGAATCAAATACCTAGTTTCTCTAAACTCTATGACCCAAGGGTGTTTTTGACCTAGGAGGAAAAAATTCCAATATGGGAAGGGAGTCATTGAGCATAAAATATATAACACCCAATCCCATGTTGACCAAGGATTATCAAAAAACTCAAAGAGATGCTTCATTCATTCCTTATGGTAACTTAGGCTGAGCAACTCCACATTGCTAAATTTTATGGCCCAAGATTAGGGATCATAGTATTAAACACCATGCAAACATATCTCTCTTAGGCTCATTGAAAGGATTCTAGATGGTTTTGAAATGGAACAACCTAGTGTTTTGTTTGGATTTCAGACCCCAAAGAATGTTCAATGGAACATCTTAGATAGTTATAGTGAAACAACCATCTATAGCCATCCATTGTACTTTTTAAAGGTTTTGGATTGGTCCTAAAATCGATATTTGCACCAAACAACATGTGCTTAACCCTTGATCTTGAGTATATAATTTGGACTAATTATTTTCACTCTTTGCAGGATCAATGTATCAATGTTATTAACATGATTTTTTTTTAAAGGTTGGCCATGATTCTCAATGTTTGAATTTGTTCAACAACACAAGGTATTTCAATAGAGGATGAACACCTTTAGTAACCACTTACACAACAAAATAAAAAATCAACACATCGATATTTTTATGTGGTAAAACCCCAATGTGGGGAAACATCCACAACCCCAACCAACATGGCCACTTGAGGAAATTTATTAATAAAAAGGAAAAATATTTTACAACAGAGTTTCTCACAATCAGTCATCAACAAATGAAACTACATGATCTTTAAATAGATATCATGGACCAATCAGGATTTAAGACATGGATCAATGTAGTCATTAAGATCGAGAAGAATATGAGCCATAAAATCACTCCATTTCTAGAACATATCATGACCATCGAATTACATAATTACATATGCATACTAATGAAACACACTAAGAAACAAAATTTTACCTAAATACACTTTAGACCATGTTGATATTAAGTAACCCCTAAGTGTCTAAATATCCTAACATCCCCCCTTAAGAACAACTTGGGATAGGGTTGAAGAATTTACAAAAGAAACACAATAGGAGAAGGAAGGAGACATTAGAGCCTATCCCCCCTTAATGATAACTTCTTGAACTCATAACATAGTTTGAAGTTTGGAAAACTTCGCTTATGTAAGAGACTTTGTGAAAATGTCTCCAACTTGATCTTTTGTAGGTAAATAGAGCACATCAATAACTCGATCGTGAATGAGATATTTCATGAAGTGCATGTGTATCTCAATGTGTTTGTTGTGTTGATGTAAAACTGGGATCTTTGGTGAGCTTGATGACACTCTGATTGTCACACCCAAGGGTGGTTAGATGTTTTCATTGGAATCCAAACTTAGAAAGGATCTGTCGAATCCACAAGGATTCTTGACGTTCATTAACTGCTACTTAGTACTTTGCTTCTTCTAAATAAAGAGAAATGTCTTGTTTTTTCTTACAAGCCCAAGTGACAAGTCCAAAACCAAGGATAAAAATGTAACCTACGTTATAATTTTGATCATCAAGGTCGCCATCCCAATCCAAATAAGTGAAACCAACCAACAAACGAGTCCCCCTAAACTATAATGTATCCCAAACTGAATTTTACCCCACACATATCAAAGTATCCTTTTAGTTGTTTTTCAATGGATTTCATGAGGTGTTTTCATATACTGGGAAACAAGTTCAACAAAAAAGGAAATATCAGGATGGGTATGAGACAAATATAAGAGGCTACCAACTAACTGATGGTACAAAGTGGCATCAACTTCAGGATTAGTACATGTGAAAACAAGTTTGACTCCATACTGTAAGGGAGAAGGGGTTGGTTTAGAATCTTCCATGTGAAAGAGGCAAAGGTCACAAGCAAGCATACATAGGTTGGGAAAGAAAAATTCCTTCCTTGGTTTGCAGTACTTGGAGGCCAAGGAAATAATGAAAATAGCTTAAGTCTGTCATTTAAAATTTCTTTTTAAGGTTGGATTTCACATGGGTTAAAAGTTTAGGGCCACTACCAGTGAGGATAAGGTCATCAATATAAATACCAACTATTATGAGATGGATTTCTAATTTCTTGGTATAGACATTAGGATCGGAATGGAATATAGCAAAGCTAGTGCTAAGAAGAAATTTGTCCATTTTTCCATACCAAGCTCAAGGAGCTTGCTTAAGACCATAAATAGATTTTTTGAGGAGGAAAAAAAGGATAGTCATTCTGGACATAGCCAAGAGGTTGTTCATGTTGAAGTTTTACTTATGCATCTAGCAGTTACAATTTTTCTTTATTATTATAATCATTTAGCACATTAAATACATAAATAACATCAATGAAAGAGAGGAAATCATAGAAACAATAGAGACACAGATTATCCTAGGAAACACTCATGGGGGAGAAAACCCAACAAAAAATTACTCAATATAGATAGACCAAAGACCAAACAAAATATCCTCCTCTACTTCTTCAATAGGAATATTAGCGCACTTCTTAACCAAGAAATACCAAGAGATAGACCAAGAACCCTCCTTGATGCCACCCCCAGTTGCAGCAACTACTCCTCCAAGAATTTTTCACTTTTTCCTCTTGTTGCAGAGCACATGAGTGAGTGAAAAAATGAGGTGTTGGCCTCCCTTATAAATAGTGGTCTGGCCAACCTAAAATTAGGTCTAGGTCGAGCTGTCACTTTACTCTCTTAATTTTCATTTAATTGTCAAGGCACAAAAGGGTCGATTTTTACAAAGGCACAATAGGGCCTAATTAATAAACATAATATAATAATATTATTCAACATTTCTTCTTAGGTAGAATATTCTTTGAAGTTACAATATCTCAACACTCCCCCTTAACAAGAAGGGTATTCTACTGACAACATAAATAAAAACTAACTAGACTCAATACATCATCAAGAGGAGACATTGTCATCAACATTGGGAACATTGTCGGTCATATCTATAGTTCACAGGAAGTTTTTCTCATCATCAACATCAATAGAAACTGAACATCATCATCATCTGCAGCATGGAATTGGAGTAACATCATCATCATCATCATCATCATGAAGCTGGAACATCAACATCAACATCACGAAGCTGGTAACAACATCAACAACATGAAGTTGGAACATCAACATCAACAACACGAAGTTGGAACATCAACATCAACAACACGAAGTTGGAACATCAACATCAACAACATGAAGCTGGAACATCAAAATCGACAGCACTAAGCTGGAACATCAACATCGACAACATGAATTTGGAACATCAACATCTATATGTGGCAATAGAATGAGGCAGGTGCATTAAAAAAAACATATGTGGTACTCTGAAAGACTGTCCTTATCGTACCTTCAAGATCTACCCAGGAATCATAATATTCCATAGGATATAGAATCCTAACTGAGCTACCATTACTGACCATAGTTGGTATATACATGCACATGTACTCTGACAGACCATCCTTACCGAACCTTTGAGATTTACCCAGGGATGATCAGTCCCCTGGGATATAAAATTCTAATTGAGCTACCCTCTATTAGTCAGAATTGTTGGAAATATGGCTATAGCAGAGATGACGCAGAATGTCAAGGTTGTCATTGATGGCAATCGGTTGGTTATGGAGCAAGAACAAGAGAACTGGCAGAAGAATCTAGATGATGACAGAGCAATATCCAAGTGGGGATGTTGAGATTGGGTTCCACTCGGCAGAAGAAGCTAGATGATGTCAG